>JAOBYE010730042.1:0-10021 GCA_025403585.1 Parazoanthus swiftii | reverse complement strand
CCCCCCCCCCCCCCCCCCCCCCCCCCCCCCCCCCCCCCCCCCCCCTCTGTTAAGTTCTTGAAGTTTGTTAGCTGGTGTTTATTGTTTGTGTGGATTAGATATGGTTAATAAAGTATGTTCTGACTGTGGTTCACGGCACAGTTCATAACCACATTCCCGATACAGTTGTCAGTCTCTTGACTTTCATTTTCCTTGCGGAAAAGAGTAATGAAAAGTTGTAGCTTAGAAGTTGTTGTCGTCATAAGATATAACGAGGTCTGACCACAAAAATAGACGAAAGTTTTTTCTGGGGGGTAGAGTTTCCGCTTTGGTCACACATGTACTTACGGTCAGATAACAAATCAAATTAAACCAACTTTAGTCGAGTCTCCCTCGGTCCAGGTTGGGTATTTATGCCAGAAGCCTTAGTTTCTTCAGAAGACCCCTGTTCCTGTTAACGGACTTCAAATGTATGACTAAGAGAATATTTTATATTTGCTCACATTTGGCAAGCTTGGTGAATATTAATTTTTGTCTATAGATAAAAACGGTGACAGAATAATCAGTTTCTAGTCATTTGTCCTTCAGTTTGAACTTACATTAACGCTTTTTTTTTAAATGAGAAACAATAAAACGCATCAGTGATGTAAGCAAAGATGTCTCTCGCTCTCGGCAACTCGACTTAGCAAATACAAATAGATAAGTTTTCAGTTGGTAATCAATATCTCATAAAATCCGCTATCACATGCAAACCAAATCCCGCCATAAGTGGATAAGAACTTAAAAATCAATTTCATCAACTGATCAAGAATTAAAGGTCATCAAGTCAGCACACTGGAGTCTATTTGCAATTTGCGCAATAATTCTTTAGTTCAATACGAGTTTCGACTGACGCAAGGCGATTGTTACCTGTTTGGCGAACGGGCTGTCCACAATTGCTCAGCACAAACCGATCCCGGACCCACGCGCAAACAAAATGGCAGACAATTCGCGCAATCTTAGAGCCCACGTTACACCTGTCCAGCGTGGTGCGCCATCTGTACGAAAGCGAGGCAGATTCTGGGCACGCGGAGACCAGCGACAACTGTTCAGTGTTACTGCTTCAAGAAATAAAATAGCGTTACAATTAGTTGTCAAAAAAGGTTCATTTCCAGTATTTAACATGCTTCCAGCCGTCTGCCAACAGACAGTACACTCACACACAAACGTTTTGAGGGGTGCGTGGCGAAGGTTAGCTAGTTACTGACAGTTTTCATGTCCCGTACATGCCTTTCACACGCTATCAAAAACGTCAATCCTTTTCGACGATGCCACAAACTGAATCTCTCAAAAACCAAAACATAAGAACAAACATCGATCGAGTTACGAAATTCCAATTTCCATTGATCTTCATTTCTTCTTTCTTTCTTACTTTGGTTAATAAAATAATCGAAAAAATCCAACTCTTTGGGACGTAGCTGGACAAGGTTTAAACAAAAACAAATTAAGTTTGGGTTTGATTCCATGTATCATATATACATGTATGTTATATACATGTATATATTATTTTTGTATAGTCATCGGCATCTTTGTTATTACTATCATTATTATTATTATGAAAATTATCATTGTAAATAAAAACTCGATAAATTGGCAAAAACGAAAGATTAGAGTCACCACTGGTTGCAACAAGTTGGCTTCATTTCTACACAAAATTTACAACGCAGCAACAACATCAGTTTTAATACAAAAATTGCTATAATCATATACCTTGTTTAGTTCTTTAATAAACAACTCAACGTTTTACAAAGTTTTTGGTAAGAATAAACTGACTTAATACAAGAAGCTGCTATATGCGGCACTACACAGTCTGCTATTCTATCTCTAACTAATAAAAACAACTTCAATGAATATTATGCACTGCATAAACTGTTGTTATGAAAATTATCATTGTAAATAAAAACTTGATAAATTGGCAAAAAACGAAAGATTAGAATCACCACTGGTTGCAACCAGTTGGCTTCATCTCTTATACAAACTTTTTAACGCAGCAACAACATCAGTTTTAATACAAAAACTGCTATAATCAAATAGCTAACTGTTATTACTTGATACTTCTATACCTTGTTCAGTTCTTTAATAAACAATTCAACTTTTTACAAAGTTTTTGGTAAGAATGAATTGACTTAATATAAGTAGCTGCTATATACGGCCGTGCATGGACGGCTGTTCTATCTCTAACTAATAGAAACGACTTCACTGGATATTATGCACTGCATAAACTGTTGTTATGTGCTACATAAAATACTTTCAATGTTATATACTACAGAAATTATTGCATTGCTAAAAACGCCAACTATTATTAATTATGGCAGTATAACATTACTATCAGTAGACATGTCAGAAAAACGCCAAACAAGCTAACAAATTTGCAAAAAACAAGAAAAATATGCTTTATCACACCGGGTTTGCTAATCTTGCTTTTCTTCGTCCACTGTGAAAGGTCAGTCGCGTAATTTTATGGTCGAAAAAAGTTACACACTTCATACTTTCGTTCTTAAAGTTGGATTTCAGGACGCCATCTTGGAAACTTGGCCAGCTTTTTTTCTTTACTTTCTCGCAGGCATGCGCAGTCGTTATTCTGACATGTCCTATCAGAACAGCATTCCATAGTGATACACATGGTTATACCACTGACCAAAGTTATGGTGGAAACATTAAAAACCATACGGCTGTCTTATATCTATAGTAAACACTTGTGTTCATTGACTATTGTCTCATGGAGAAGGCACTCGAATCACTTGCCAAACTAAGGTAAATTAACTACTGGGCTTTTTCTTCTTGTTAGAAGATGGTCAACAAGTGTTTGTATATCTAACGTTCTAGTGTTTACTCACACGTCTCTTGTATAAAACTGGTTAACAAAGTTTCGGGAACTAATAACAGAAGTCTTTCACAATGACGGCTGTTGTGGGAAGAAGGTCAGCAAAGTACTTGGATCTAATGAACAAGTACTTGCACTCACTGATTTTGTGGCAAGATGGTCAACAGGGTGTTTGGATTCAATGATCTACTAACTGCTCTCACGGCTTTGGCTACAGCACCGTCGGTGTTGTCAATGTTGATGAAGGTGTCAGTCTTGCTGAAAAACGCCAGCTGGTCGCTGTTTTCGTCACTTTCCTGTCTCCTGAGAACAAAAGGGCTGTCACAAGGTACTGTGTCCAGGTTGGGTATTCGCTGCAAGTTTCATAAGAGGTAATGCATAATTTGAGAAGACAATCCCGGCGAAAAACATAAATAACTACTTCTTTATCTCTTTACTTCTGTGGTTTGGAAGTGAATTCCCCTAACCGCGTCTGTGTAAAACGGTTGAAAGGTGGATCAACACATTTTGGAAAGGGAACGCCACAGCCCAATGTCCGGCCTTAACGAGGTGGCCGGGAAACTCTATCGGTCCTCTAACAGATGTGTTTTTCAATGTTTTTCTTACAAATATTTTATTTCTTAAGCCCGCTCTTGCAATATGGTTTTCAATGGAATGACATGCAAATCCTGGCAAAAAATTGCAATAGTAATTCGTGTCACGGTATACATATGGTAAGACTGATAAGGAACATGCATGTGATGCCGGGTAACATATAGAGTTATTCCACAAACACGCAATGGATAATGAGGCGCAACGCTGAGTTAGCTATTGTCATCTCATATTCAACAAGTGTGAAGTGAAAAACATACTTTTTTTCCTTTTCCGTTTAATGTAAACCAAGCAAAATTACTGTAAAACAGTAGGATTTGAAAGTTCACTCCTTGTTTTGCTTTTGAAACAGTTGTTTTTCCATATACGGGTTTGATTGATGGTTATGAGATGATAAACATCATTTGCAATTGTTAAACCAATCAAATGCTTTTAATTAAAAAGCCATGAAAATCATATAGTAAGTACGATACGATACGTTATGGTATGGTGTAACAAGAAAAGGTACGATAAGATGCGTTACGATATGATATATGCATGTTTGATATATGATATAAAATAGTAAGATATGATTTTTTTTGATATGGCACAAACTGACTTAACCTCCCAAGTGATATGATATGATACAACGCAGTACGGTACGATTTGATATGATATAATTTAATATATGACCTGACCTGGCGTTATATGGCATAACTTGACATGCTGTGATATGACGTATTCCGGAATACGATATGGTTTTATATGATACGATTTATTAAATGATAATTGATTTGATATGATATTACATGAAATGAAATAACGTAAAATGACATGAAAAGACATGACATAACATGACATGTTGTAATGTGATATGGCATCGTATAGTATATCACCGGTCGTCTGTTAAATTGTTTATAAAGAGTTTTTTTTTTACCTCCAGTAAAACGTTTTCTTGCTCAATTTTCACACACAAGCCTGATGATTTATGCTGTATGACAACTGGTTGGTAAGAAGGGTGACGATGCGATCCCGAAAAACAGTCCCAATAGCTGTGTAGCTGGAACAATGCAAGTTTATGCACTGAAATGATAGAAAGACAAAACGCAACTGACATAAATCAAACTACATGTTTACTCCTGTAACGTTAGTGGGCTTACGCAGAACAGGAGTTGTTGCGTGGTTGATTTAAGAAAAAGCTGAAACAACAATATTTGGATAAGTACTACAATTGCCACTTGGAACTGTAATGCTATTCATAGTCTTACGTATTTATAGGTAATTACATCTTCTATATGTTCTTTTATAACCTACTAGTGTTATTGTAAAATATTTATGCTCATTCTTGTGTATATAAGTGTCTGTGTGCGTGTTTCTGTCTGCCTTGTTTGGTGCTATCGTATGTAGTAATCTCATATAATCTTTCAACTTGTGCTTCTGGCTACCTGTAACTCTGGCTACCTGTAACTCTTAGCTTTTGTTATTCCAGGTAGCCAGTTCCCTCAATTTCTTTATTTTATTTTCGTTAATCTTGTTAATTCTGTATGTAAATCAATAGGGGAAATAAAAAAAGATTGTTGTTATTGACGAGTTAGCAAAGTATTACTTCACCTTTTTACAGATTAATGTTTGGAAGCATTCCTAGTATTACACGAATGGACGTCCCTAGCGTGTAGGAAAGATTTGTTAAATATGGTAGGCAGCTTTTGTATATGCCAATTATGAATAAGTTTAAAAGCCTGTAGTGTTACTAACAACTTGTACTAATGGTTAGGATACCTTAAGGGTTTAATAATGGTAAAAGCACTTTCTGTGTTTTTTTCCATACATGGTGGCTAAAAGACTATCCTTGCAATATGGTTTTGCATGATTTGCAAATTGCTCATGTGAGACGTATATGTGCTCTCCCAAGCAACAATTACATATGTTACATAGGGATAAACTACATTGTAATAAGTTTGTCCCTGCTGCAGGCCGGGGGTAAGATAGTGTCTAAGTTTATAAAAAATACCAGTATTTCTTGAAAGTCAGTTTTTATCATTTGCAGCACTCACAACTCACCGTCTTCGGGTTTGATGTTTCTCTTAAATCGCAAGAGACCATCCTCGGCCACAACATACAGTGACTTGTCGTGACCGCTGGCTTTTAGTATCACCAACTCGGGTGCAGCATCAGTGAACCGATCCAATTGATCCTCGTTTATGGTTCTACACTTTGTAATATTGATGACGTCAATGACTTCCGTCACAACCATTCCTTAAATAAAAAATAGATGCACTACATAAAACACAAAATACTATTCATACATTGGGAGTTCCATTTTCTTCCTTTAATTACTCTCTTGTCACATATTTAATATACACGTCTTTTATGCATAGATGAATGTGTTGATGAAAATGTGAACTTGCTGTGCTCAATCAATTCTTACTGTTGTTCAATTTGTTGCAGTACGCCCGATATTAACGCAATATATATATTTGTTTCCTCTCGTGCCAATACCATTACCACTTTATGAAAAACATATTATGATCATATCGGCTCCAGCTTGCTGCACGGGTTTCTCGGTTGCCTTAAGGCCGGTATTTGGTCGCGCGACCAAGCGACGCCCAATCGACAGCCAATAAGATCGTTAAGTAGCCTAACCTCACATGGGAAGCCTCGGAGGGTGTATTATAATCATTGTTTTTTATTTTATTTTAGAGGAGTTGGGTTATAACCTGGGAAGGGGAGTCTTTTCTTTGACAGGGACTTTCCGGTATCAAAAGACACAAACCCAGGCCATTTCTTAACATCCACTAAGCATTCCATTCGCAAATGATTACGAGGCTCTAAAAGAAACAGCTACTTTTCTCTAGATCTGTTTAGAAAACCTGCTACTCTTGATTTTCTTCTTGCTGTTGAGTATCTTCAATGTAATGGTAGAGAAGGGGGGAGGGGGGCGAAAAAAATTGATTACTCTACCTTCACGGCGGCTCAGTTCGATCTGTTGAACAGTTGACTCGCATGTACATCGTTGAATAACCTGTTAGGACAGACACAAATCAGACTCGGCTTGAACAATCTTAACAATTTTTTTTTATTTTCATCGAGTTGATTGTGTCAATATTTTGTCTCGAAGGTAAACAAAATAATTTCAAATTGAAGACTGACAAATTTTTCGGCAAAAGCAATTAATTCGATGCAGTTTTTCTAAATTTTGCGAGATTAAACACGGTGGTAGAAATAATAATTTTAAAGATTGCAAAAGCTTTTGACAAATTGGTTTCAAGAATAGATGTATAAAGTGACACAATATTTGTGTTTTGTTCTCTTTCATATGTTGAATAATAGATAGATAGATAGATAGATAGATAGATAGATAGATAGATAGATAGATAGATAGATAGATCCTTATTTCATAAACCATCAGAGAAAAAAGGAAAACAAGAAAATAGATAACTGTATTATACGTTATGAGAACTTATTCACTTTTTGGTACAAAAGTAAAAAAGAACTAAACCGCTCTCACAGACATATAATAAAGTAATGTAATGATATTAGTAATGTAATCTTTAGGTATCGTACCAAAGTATTTGTATCAGGATTTAATTTAAGAATGTAATTAACAACAATTTTTTAAAAGCTATTACAGATTTAAAGAGGTTTTGTATTGAAAGTCTTCATTTGAGCAAGAATATAATTGACTTAAGGTTACTGTACACCTTGCACGGTCTTAAGCGGTATTTTTTTAGTTATCAGTACGTAGCTCCGTTAATATACGTTGGATACCCCAAAACCTATATATTACCGTAAAGCTTATTAAGTTCTCTAAATGAATGAGTAACATATTTTTGCAAAATCGTTTTTGTGAGTGAAACTCATCATGCTGTTTCCGACCAAATATTTTACTTCCTCGAAGTTCCATGTCCGTCAGATTTCACTTTCTACTATCAATTATCACCTTGCTAACTTCAGCACAAGGTTTGTATAATAAATCCTTGCCGGCATTTTTACAGACTTGTTTTAGATTTTATTACGACTTGAGATCTCCTCTTGTCTGCCCAGGATTCTTATAACTTTCTAGAACTAGCCAAAAGAGACTGACTCAAATCAAAATCGCCGAAGTAGTAGTGGAAAGAGGGGGAGGAGGAGGAGAAAGAGAAGAAGGAGACGGAGACGGAGAAGGAGAAGGAGAAGGGAAGGAGGAGGAGGAAGACGAAGGAACAGGAGGAGAAAGAGAAGAAAAAGAAGAAGAGAAGAAGAAGAAGCACAAGAAGAAGCACAAAAAGAAGCACAAGAAGAAGCAAAAGAAGAAGCAAAAGAAGGAGCAAAAGAAGAAGCAAAAGAAGAAGAAGAAGAAGAAGAAAAAGAAAAAGAAGAAGAAGAAGAAGAAAAAGAAGGAGAAGGAGAAGAAGCAAAAGAACAAGCAAAAGAACAAGCAAAAGAACAAGCAAAAGAACAAGCAAAAGAAGAAACAAAAGAAGAAGAAGAAGAAGAAAAAGAAGCAGCAAAAAAGGAAGCAAAAGAAGAGAACAAGAGAAAGAGTACAATACGAGTATGGTTTAACACATTATGTTTGGAGCAAATTTTTACCATATTCATGTTGTCTGTTTCCGTTGAGGTGAAAGCTGCAAAAGCTGCTTCCTTGGTTCTACACGGCTGACCGTTAACTTCCAGCAATCCATCATCCTTCCTGTGGTTGGGGGAGAAAAACAGGAAGATAAGCCGTCATATTACCTCCTCAAACCTCTCCCAGAACATGACTACAGCCAGTGAGATTTAGGTACAGTTTTAACATTTCAATGCCTTCCCCCGGTAAAGCAAGAACTCAAGATCGCGGCAATAAATAGAATCCGTTGTCGAATGCCAACGGCATGTTCATTTGAGGTTGAGCTGGAATAAGAATTTAGTACTAAGATTAACCGTTTGTTTTGAAGCAGTTCATTGATTCATACCAGCTTTTACTTTACTGTACTAGCTGACCCATTTTGTAGGGCAAATAAATAAACAATTCTTGCATGGTCAAAAAATGTTGTATGGTAAATAAACAAGTTTCATTGGATAACAACCATATATCTCTTCTAATTGCGAGGTGCTAATAAAATAACTCTGTCTGTCTGTCAAACAAAATTATTCATTCATTAGCTAGACTGGTGCTGAGACTACAGCATCATCCTTGGAATGCTGTTTTCCTGCTGTTATCCCCACACCCAATGTAATTGGGCCTTTGTTACTTCTGGAACAAGCTTCAATGAACATTATTTTATCATCGAATAGAACTTGGTAAATTTTGCAGTGCTGCAGAACGATAGCAACCGTGGACTACGAAGTACTCTTCGCTGCAGAAGATTGCAGATAAATGAAACTGAAGTATTTTATCAAATTAACTTTGTTGTCAGTTTCATGTAGGTTTTGAAACTTTATTTCTTATAAAAAGTGTCAATTTTGGTTTCAAATGTAGGGTTCGACTTACACACACATTCATCAATACTGTATAATTTATACAAAAAGCAGAAAACGTTCGGTTTAGTCTGAGTCCCAGTGGCACATGGTGCTGACAGTGCCTTCAAGTCCGACTTGCATGCACGAAGCAAAGGTCCAAGGGTCTAAGATTCACTATGATCAAATAATACAAAAACCTCAGTTGTAACAGAATTCCCTTCCCCATCACCTTTTGTAACGAACATCCTTTTCCCCCTCCCCACTGATCAGCTGTATACTAATCCAAACAACTCACAAGCGAACTAGAAGTGAACGAAGTAAAGTTGGTAAAATGGTAAAAAGTTCTAGCTGATTGCGTGGCCAATAAGGAAAGATGCTCCCGGTCTTCCTTTATAACTCGAGCCTTGTTTAGAATCACTTTGACATTCCCCTCCCCATCTCTGTATGTCATGCGACAAACCTTCCACCAGCCTTTGTATATTCTAAATATATTCTATTCAAGCTAAATACATGGTTTTTGGTTTATGAGTGGGTCGATCCTTAAGAATGGCTACAGTACAAAACAAAAATGATAAATGATAAAACTGTTAAGAAAAAAGAAAAAAATGGCTTATAGGTAGTGGAGGTACGAAAACATCTTACTTAAGGCCAAATCCGTGAGCAAAACTGCCAACAGCAATCGATTTTATTAACACTCCACGCCAGCTGGTGAAACTGCCATCAACTTCATCTGTTCCAAGAACTTCGCACCTTCTTCCCAGTTCCATCCCAATTGTATGAAACTCTCCATTTGTGATAACCTGGACCTCGTGCTCAGATCCATCATCGCTGTCGGTGCTTGGTGAACCCTCCGTGTGTTCTTGTCCGTTCGTAAAGACTTGAAGGTTGTCCTCATATCCGCCTACCACACAAGTTTCTGAAGATTTGCCGTCGATGCTCGGTAGCCAGTTGTGCGTTTCAACATCTTCATGGTCAGTTACCTGAAAGGAAGAATTATAATCAGGTATTGAAATACTGTATGTTCATTATTTGTCCGAACCTTTCGTCGTTTCTGTTGTCGGCCTGTAAACTCAACTCTAGAAGTATTGAACACATGAACGTACACTTGAGGAGGGGGGGGGGGGGGGAGGGGGCGTGAGATTCAATAGACTACTTTCATAAAACGCCCCAGTGGCCATGAACAAAAAA
>JAOBYE010730031.1:0-10021 GCA_025403585.1 Parazoanthus swiftii | reverse complement strand
ATGCTATACTGAGACTATAGGCCGAAACAGGTCTCAATAAATCACGTTTTTTACCACCTTCCCGACCGGGGACTTTGAGGGACTTTTGATATATTATAGGAGATGGGTTTCTGCGTTGAAAACCCTTTTCTTGCAATTACTTTGTCTACTTTGAGGTTAAATCACAGAATGACTGGACTACAGACAGTCTGACCAGGCAGTGCTAGTGTCTCGTCCCAGTCTGTCTCGTACACTGTATTTCTTGACCGAGGCGAGGCCTTGGGCTGACCTCCTTTGGGTCGGTGAAACTAGTGCTTTCCCCCTGGGCCCAGAGATACCGGACCATTTTCAAAAATTTTAACCTAATCTATTTGAAATAAGACACAATTTAATTTCCAGTTGTCGTACTAGATTTTACATGTATGACACAAGGGCTTTTAACACCATCCCGGAGGAGCTCACACGATTTTGGACAGCGGCCAGTGTTTACGAATTACGGTTGACATGGCAGTTTCTGAAAACATGGCGTTGGATCTTGTCCTGAGAGCGTTGATGAGCTCTCGTGAATTTTGTGAAACTAAAGAGAAAAATTGGGATGCATTGGCAGCATTGATTCCGCAAACATCAGCACAGCAGGTGAGAAAAGTAAAGAAGAAATAGATGTTTACAGTAGTTTTGGCATAAAACAGTTAATTACCTAGTTACAGACGGACATAGTGAACACAGTGGACACAGTGACACTAAATAAAATGGGAAAATCAAAACGGTCTATTAGAATAAAATATGGGCATGTCCCAACAAGTATATATGTGCACTATTTTTTATATATGCAACGTTTTCGGGACAGACTGTGTGTATATACATGTATTATATATATGTGTGTATTTATATACATATTTTATTGAAATATCTGCCAATTTCAATCGGAAATTTGTGAGCAGATAATCTTAATTTAGTTACTGCTGTTCTATACGTGTAATTACCAATTTCAGTTAGATGGGGCTCAAGTGTGAAGGACGATTTGACCTTCTTATAGATGTCTAATTTTTTTCTTTAATTTATGTTATGAGTTCTGGAACTTTTCATAAAAACGACCAGACAGTGTTTTGTGAAGTTCACTGATCAACAATTTCTCATTGTTGTGAGGGTTTTTCCAATCATCCTTAACAAAAGTTAATTGTTTTCGAACTGCGCGACAATGGCATAGTAAGCTTAGAAATAAGAGTATTTTCAATGTTTGATTTTAACCAAAACCAAAACTTTAACAAGGAACAGCAGATAGATACCATTTATACTGGTAAACGGCCAAGTTCAGATCTATATCCCATATTAGTTCCTTTATTATGGATTCCTAGTACTTGCTTGCCAAACCGGATGTGTAATTTTTCAATCCGACTACTGTCTTTAAATAAATTATTACTAAATATTTCAAAAGTTCTATTGGTAGGAACAAGAAATGCACCCCACACTTCACTACAGTATGTCATTATTGGGATTATAAATGTATTAAACAGGGAGACCATAGATTTAACCTGAACATTTTTAAATACGTTAAAAATTCTCCTGAGGCTAAAGTAGGCCCTCATTGCTTTACAATATATTAGTTTTTCCACGCTGTTGCAAAACTACCATTTCTATTGAAAGTTATCCCTAAGTATTCATAGTTTTCAACTTGTTCAACACCCATTTCCAAAATAGAATTTACTATTGCATGGTTTCCTATGATGGAAAGTTATTGTGACCGGCCGGGTGGTCGAGGTTCTTTTATAGTTGTAGTTTGTGTGAAACTACTGTTTCGGTTGTGACAGTGAGTTAAAACAAAACAAACACAAAAAGAGGAGCAGAGCTCAAAAACACAACTAAACTCAACAAACCCCGGAGCAGAACTAAATTATAATTCGTGACACACTTGTCAAATACAGTTGTACACGTCAAGTAACTTGACTGACAAACCACGTGTTTAGTACATTACCAAATATAGCAATTCACAATCCGGAGTAAATAGCAAGTTGGAAAACTTAAATTACTGTGTATTGAGATATTGAAAACTGGATACTGTCTGAAATCCACGAAACTACGGACCACATCTCTATTACACTGTGGAACAAATACACCACGCAATTTCTCCTGTAAAACCTATTTACACGTTGCACTCGAGAAAACATACAGTCAAACAAGTGGATCCTATGTGAGGATAATCCACGACATCTCATAAACACAGTTCGATTTTAAACCATTTTAAGTTTGAGTTACAGTGTATAAACTCAACTTGGCTACATTATTATTTTTGTTTTCTTTAAATTCGCTTCAAGTTTCCATTCATCACAGAATTGAAATAGGCTATTCACAGATAGTGAGTTTTGTAAGTCAACGCAGGGGATTCAGACAAAATCACTACATCATCAGCATACATACAGTACTGTAAGTACATTAATATTTGTGTCATGTTGTAAGGACACAGGGTTGCAATTCAGTGAAAAACACTCTGGCAAATCGTTGAGAAAAAGATTGAATAATATAGGGCTGTCTTACTCCTACATTTGATTTGAAGAAGTTTGTTATTAATTTTGCCATCTATTTTAACACAAGAATGTAAAGATGAGTACACAGAATAGAGTAATTTATACTATATTCATTTCATATATATATATATATAGCAATGGTAAATAAGTTTCCTTAAAGTCAGACAGTGCTCGACATGGAATGGAGCTGTAAATATACATATATAACGAAAAGACTATTTATTTTCATCCTTTGCACTACAAATCTGTTTCAAGAGGACCTAGTTGGCCCTCTCTCATCAGGTGCATACGCAGTCCAACGAACAAGTGGTCCAATAAATTATATACAAACTAATTAAAATTCAGGTAACATTTAAAATTTAAAAATACTTGAAAAGGAATTTCTTGGAGTGGCGGCATGTACTTGCGAGCTCATTTCTTTTGTTCAAAGTGCATGTGTTTGGGCGGCAAATAATAAAGTACTTCTCTGTTATGCACAAATTGCATTTCTTAGTACTAGTTGAGTACAGGTTGGCACGGGACAGGATTTTCCAGGATAATGAGAATGTAGCGTTTGAATCTTTGAGGGACCAGATATGTTTGCTTAGCTCAGTGGAATTGCGCTTGCTACTGTCCCTAAAGGATGCAATGTGGTTCCGGTATCTCGACTTAAATTGGTTCCTTGTTAAGCCCATGTATGTTTCTTTGCTTTTATGGCTTGTCACCCTGGCTTGATAGATGATTTTCTGGGTGAGGCATTCGCCGTTTAATGGGCAATTGGTTTTTAAACGGCAGTTGCAGGTTTTCTGCTTATCGGTTGGCTGGGAGGACTTTTTGAGGGAAGATTTGTTGTGTGCGCTGATTTTACTTTATAGGTTGGGCATGCATGAGTTGCTGATTTTTAGCATGTTCTTGTTAAAAATTTTGCGTAATGGGTGGTCCTTTTTAAACATCTCTTTCACAATGTTCCAAAACTTCTTGCTGACATCTGTGACCACGTGCTTGCTGATGGGTGGATTGTACCATAATATATATTTCTGTGTCTTTGCCTCTTCGCGGGCCGGCTGGTGCTTGTGTGTTCTTGATTGGTGGCCTGACTATCCGCTGTTTCAAATGACAGTTTATGATTATATCCGCAGTCATTTAGCGCCCTTTGGTACAAAGGTGCTGCTTTTTCAAAAGATTATTTGTTCGATGAAATTTCATTGAGCCTTCTGTTGATTGCTTTCGTGATATTCTTTATAATGGATGCCGGGTGATTACTTTCCCGATATACATAAAGAGGTGTGTTGTTCGGTTTTGAATACGGTTCGTAAGATCCTTTGTTCAGATTCAGTGTTACGTTGAGGAAGTCCACGATCTTTCTGTTGGCCTCGATTGTGATCTTTAAGCCTTTTTCTTAGAGCATTTCGCAAATTTGCTTCTTTATGTTTTCGACTCGTCGCGGTGTTGCTTGGAAGGCTCCAAGGCTGTCGTCCCTGAACAGGCCTACTTCTAAATTTTAAATTTTACCTGAATTTTAATTAGTTTGTATATATATAGGACCACTTGTTCGTTGGACTACGTATGCACTTGATGAGAGAGGGCCAACTAGGTATATTTACCGGTTTGTAATTGTAACTGAGCATCACAGGCATTTCTATTAAAGTTTTGTTGTTGTTACAAAATGTATTTGAAGGCAGTGCTGTACGTATGTTCACAGATTGCTCATTTCGAAGCTTTTTTTACACCGCTTATACATGTAAGCCTTTGCCCTCCCCCTTCTATTTGTCAACCTAAAACCTCTTTTTGAGCATGGCTTTAGGCTGCATTAATTATATACACCGCAAGGGGGGCAGAGAATTTTGAGGGGGATTCGATTTTGAGGTCTGGTCTGGTCTGGTCTGGTTTTCAAAGCTAATGTCGCTAAAAAGACTCAACGGACGGTAACGCCCAAATGCATTTGATTGCAAAAGCACGGTCAGTTTGCACTTACAGGTCTATGTTTTTCAAATCAAGTGTTTTACACAGACCTCGATCTCGCCTGTTTTACAACTTTGTGTTATATGTACTAGGCCGGTATTAAAAACCCTTCGATCCCTTTCATAAGTCCCATACAACCTTTTACAGCATTACATTTTCAATTTTACAAGTTTTGTTGTTTCTGCTATTTGAAGTTTTTGGTTATCGTAATTTATATGTTTTCTGTCATGACACCCTGGAGCAGATTTTTAAGTTGAAATCATTTGGTTTTAAGGAAACATTTTAACTAAAAGCCTAAACTGGAAATTTTTTCATTTTTTCATTGTCTGTGTTAGAAGAACATCAAAACTTTCTTTTGGACTCGAATGAATACAACGTTGAAACTGCGAAATGTATCCTTGCACGCAGTGCCGTATTTATATCTAGAGAGGTTGCCTGTGCGCTTTTTCACTGACATGCGCACATACACATTCAGCAAAAGCGTGGGTGATACAATTTTGTTCGGAGTTGTGGTCATTTTTGCCAAAAAGTGCGGAATCTTCGTTGTTGACGTAGGGTGAACTTTGAATACTGCTTATCTCAGTTTTGTTTGACACGGCCGGCATTTCACATTCACTAATTCAGGATAATTTTTGGAGCAACTTTAGCCCCAGGTTTGTTTGCGGCGGAAATACTTTAACATGCACATATTAAATGATGTTTAACTTTGTACATAAATGATGCACCTGTAAAAATGCTTTATAACTTCATTAAAACTCAGATAAGGACAATTTAAAATTGCATTTTGGAGTGGTTTGGACGTGAAAACTTATCATTAACACAATGAATGATAACTAGAACCCTGTAGTAAATGGCAAGCTTTGTTTTTCATAGTAATATTGAAAAAAAAATTCAAATTTACCATGGATTTGCTATGTAACCGAACAGCCAGGTGGTTCAAATGTTCCATACATCCAAACACACAGCTAATGATACCACAAAACGATGTTACTAGAGGAAATTTCATACAACTTGTGTAGCATCGCCATTGCGAGACAAGTTGCACTATCCATCGCAGCGTGTAACTTGACCCCCTACAAAGGGCAATATCTTTGCGTGACAAGTCGCACGAGCCACTGCAGCGTGTAACATCCCCTACAATGGCCAATATCGTTGCGAGACCATCCTCGGAGACCCAGGGGCGGTCTGTTAGGGCAGCAGAAAATCAGGGGCCAAACAAAAGTCAAAAGGAGTCAAAGTCTTCGGCCTCACCGCTCTTGGCCTCGTTTCGCTCGGCGAGAAATACTCGATCGCCCGACTGACTGCCCCTGGGTCTCCGAGGATGTTGCGAGACAAGTCGCACGAGCCACTGCAGCGTGTAGCACCCCCTACAATGGCCAATATCGTTGCGAGACAAGTCGCACGAGCCACTGCAGAGTGTAACACCCCCTACAATGGCCAATATCGTTGCGAGACAAGTCGCACGAGCCACTGCAGCATGTAACACCCCCTACAATGGCCAATATCGTTGCGAGACAAACTGCAGCTAAAGCAGAATTCGGTTTTACTTTTGGCAACAATTAAAAAGTTACCAGAACCTTTGCGCCGTGCAAAACCCCTGCACCACTTGGACAAAATTGCACCATGTAACATGGCCTTCAAGCCGCGAGAAGTTGTAGTTATAGTATTGCTGGTTGTACAAGTGCACAATGCACAAGACAGACACAAAAGAGTTGTGTATGTATGGTATTGTGAATTGCAACTATTGCAGTTTTTAATGCTTGATTTTGATCGTGAATAACATTCCTTAAATATTGATAATTTTTAGAGAGTCCCCAGCAGGCTTGTGCCACGGTCCGCCCAGTCACACATGTCTGGCAGTTCAGGAGGACAAGGGTATGTTACTGTCTCATTATTCACTGATCAACAGTATGAAACCTCTCCCATGATGTAAACCAGTTGAAAGAGGGAAAAACGTTGCTTTGTAAAGCCTGCAGGATTACTATGGTTCTTGGAAAACCTAGAGAATCATGAAATTGAAATTCAGTCGTTTTTGTGGTCAATTGCGCTTGCGCAATGACCACATATGTAAGCATGCTCGATTCTGTGCCGTAGGACCGGTTGTGGGACCGGCGTACGGCGACCGGAGGACGTACGGTTGTCAAAACAGGGGGGTAAAGCTGATCAGAACGGTTCCCGTGAACTCGGTGAAGCGCCATTTACCTTTTTTATTTTGCTTAAAATGAGATCCTGGTCTTCACAGTCCCAAAAGTGATTTTACGGCTTCATTTCACTCACGCTATCTTCTGTGTCTTTATTTTTGGAGACTCGTCCGTGAATCGTGAAAAAGAGCATGAAACGATATTGACACCCCTCTTTACGGCCATCGTGAAAATGCAATTTTAAAATTTCAGATTTGGAGGTTGCTTGAAAGTCAACGTCGCCGGACTGCTGCATGCTTCTCGGATTTATTTTATTCATTAAACTGGCTCAGACAGTAAACGTAAGCAATGTTAGAAGGTTATTTTGGATCGAGCGAGTGCCTTCAATTTCCAGCCACGTTTCGTCGTGCGAGGAAAACCAACAACAACAACAACAACAACAACAACAACAACAACAACAGTTTCTTTATTACCTTGATTGCAGGTAATAAAAGTAAATTCATAAAAACCATGATTGAACACTGAAAGCTAGACCACTGGCATTGCACTGGCATACTTCAATGGAAGACCCAAGTCCGTTTGGTTTCGATAATTCGAGATATCCCTTTTATCACCGATTTCATTTTCTTGTGCTCTTGAAGCATGAGTTGCTTTGGTAAATATATTTCACGGTGAATTTGAAGCCACTAGATTCAGGTTCGCGCAACGACACTTGCGTGGCAGACTGCATGTCAGGAGCGTTTATACTGTTTATGTAGTGATAAAAACAAGAAACATAATTTTTAACAGGCCGTCTTACTTACAGCGTTTTTAATTCAAACAAAATACCAAATCAAAGCGCTCTATGAGCTATGTCATCCGATTTCACCTATGCTGCTCCTTCGTCTCGTTGTGAGACATAATTGCCTATCTTTTAAAAGAGTGAGAAAATGAGATTAGGATAATCGTTTAAAAATTATTAGAAAAAATTCGACATGATGCTGTCTCTCCTGATTTGCCGTTTTAAACTCTAATTTGACGTTCGCGCCGCTCCGTGTAAATCACTCGAAACTCGATTTTTGCATAATTTGAAAAACTGCAATGAACCTTTCGCCAGTGACCGCTTGTGCAGTCACGCGTTTCGTTTACTGTTTTACATTTCTAAATTCCAAAACTGTGACGATTATTTTATCAACAACAATACTGCTTCCGCTGAGTTAACCTGTGATTAGGCCTTCTTGTACGCCCGAATAAAAAAAAATAAGAGAAAAAAAGAAAGATTGAATGTTACATACTTATTGAGGGCATCACACGGAGTCGTAGATTTCACAACACGTCCAGGATCAACGCATACAAATTTTCTGACCAGAAGATGAACCTGATTGTTGCTACTACAAAAATTTCGACGGAAATCTAATCTTTTACGAGCCTGTCTGTTTTTTATAGCTAGTCTTGCCTAACCGACATTTTGATCTGTTAAGCCTGGGTTTTCACTAGCGACGCAAGACAATCGCAAGAGCGCGAATTCCTAACGAACAAGTTAAAAATGCTTTCTGCATTCGTGAATAAACTGAAATTCCCTTCTCTGAAATAGCTGTTTCGGAAGAAGAACTCGGTGTCAAAGAAATCAGAGTGCGGTAAAGATCCTAGGTTATCACTTCACATACAATAACGCATTGTTTCGAAAACTGAATTTTGACTCGATTATGATGGGAAAAATCCAAATCATAAAATCATTTGTAGCCCCAAAAAAACTGTATCGTGCTGCTGTTCCTCTTGAGAAAGACTTCTTGAATGAAATCCATAGTGTATAAGACGATCTTTTATGGAAAGGCAAGGAAAAAGTGAAACGAACGGCAGTTATCAGCAACGTTCAAGATTGGGGCTTAAGAATGGTAGATATAGAAACGATGATAAAAGCACAGCGAATAATGGTTGTCAAAAAATATCTAGATAACTCTCCTACTGGCTGGACAAATATTCTCAGCTTTCACTTGAGGAAAGTCGATGGTTCATTTCTGTTTCATTGCAACTTTGAAACTAACAGCTTGCCGTTAGATTTACCAATATTTTACAGAAATTGTCTGGATGCTTAGTCGTCTATAAACAAAAATAGCCCTGCTACGTCAAAACAAATCGCAAATCAAATATTGTGGAACAATAAGTTTATTCGTATTGAAAACAAATCACTTTGTAATAAAGGGCTTATAAACTATACTTTCGTAACGATAGAGATCTTTATGATGATGATGGTAACTCTACAATAGAGCAAAAAACGGTCACGTATCTTGAGGATTTCATCAATTGACACATTTTTACTTTTTCAAGTGTTAAGTGCAATTTCTCCAGAATGGCGGAAAAAAGTAAAGGAAGAAAATATATTGAAAGAATTTTTTCTTTTTCTTAACCCAAAGCAAAATCTATTCTATACGTGCAGTTCGGGACGAAAAAGTTTGAGGTGTCTGAACTTAAGTCAAAAGAACTGTACAAAAGACAGATTTTGGCAAAAGCAACGCAACCAACAGCAGCAACCAGATATGAAACGTGTTTTAACACCGAATCATCTAAGCTGGACTGGAAAAAGATATATGTTTTGCCCTTCAAAACAACACAAAGCACGAAATTACGGGAGTTTCGATACAAGGTTCTAAACAGAATTGTCTATTCAAACCATTTACTACATAAAACTGGTAAAGTAGATTCGCCACTATGTTACTTCTGCCAAAGTGAAATAGAAACATTAGAAAACATTTTGTTTGACTTTTGGGAAGATGTTTATCTACTCAGGACTTGGAAACCAAAGTACTGCTTCAGTACCTTTTGAAAGATTGTTTTAGAACGTAAATATTATATTTATTGTTGTAAAATTAAAAATATTTGTCTATTGCGAAACGTACTTATGGAAAAATTTGAAAGAACCTTTTACATTGAAGAAATTATTGCTAAGGAAAACAACAAAATAGAATGTCATTACAATAAGTGGGGGATTTTCTCCCTTTTATAGAGGATGCTTAGCGTCTGCTCGAAAATAGCAAATATTCAAATAGCAAAGAAGAAACTAAATGCTTACGTGTCTAATTTTGTTATCTACTTTTATAGCTTATTTATTTATTTATTTGTTTAACAGATACCTGTTTTTTATTTATACTAATCTAGTTTTTTTTCACTTATTTTTTCCTTTGTCATATTTGAAGAATTGTAAAACACAAAAATAAAACAAAATACAAAAATAGTACATCTTTGTTTCCCTTGAACAGTGAGTCGAAAGTATTCGGGCGGCAAACTCGCACCGTCTCTCGGTTCATGGAATTTGGTTCCAAATTGATTGCCTAGGCTTCCATTGTCTTTCTTTGTTTCCATTTATCACAAGTGCGTAGTAGTAGCTTCTACTACTACTACTACTACTACTACTACTACTACTACTACTACTACTACTACTACTACTACTACTACTACTAC
>JAOBYE010730020.1:0-10021 GCA_025403585.1 Parazoanthus swiftii | reverse complement strand
CAAAACACGTAAACTTTCTTGTTTGTAGCTCGGTAGCGATGAGGCCAGTAGACGGAATATGTGCGTTCCAGGGCGATAACCACCAAACCGATAACGGATCCAAAGCCAGATAGAAGATCCACTGAGTCAAAAACTGTTCTAAACGTCATTGTAACGATATGCGGCCCTGCAAGATGATAAATGATGTACATTGGCAAAGTAACTGTGCCCACAATGAGGTCAGCAGCTGCCAGATTGATTATCAGATAACTGGCACGCATGGTCCGAAGCTGTCGATTGACTATGAAGATGGCGATGGAAAGCGAGTTACCTACACACACAGCTAAAGCTACGACACCATACGCCACACACCAACCAACTTTGTCAGAATATGAGGTCGAGGACATTGTCTTCACTGTGCTGATTAAAAGCGGTTTCCTGGGGAAAAAGTAAGAAAGAAAAGAGCGAAATTGTCATACTTCATTATCATATAGAAAACGTGCCAGAAAAGGGCTGTGGGATCAACTACTGTGCATGCGTGAGTCGTAGCAAGAACGCTGGTATATTAGCTCCTCAAAGTCCCATTTTCCGTCACTAAAAGGTTAAGTAGTTGACTTTTCACAGTTGACGAAGAAAAGCAAGACGAGAAAGACTTGAGTGTTTAAAGCTCTCTCTTGTTTTTACAAATTGCATGTGAGGTTAGCTTGAGTCACGTTTTCCCAACATGTCGGCTCAATCACATCATGTCTTATCTAACTGAAGTTAGATAAGATTTTTTGTCTTTTTGCGTTATCGTAAGTACGCTAAATTTTGAAATGATCCCCCCTTTGAAAAAGGGCGGATTTATACAAAATTTTAAGAAAATCTTCTTAACTTAATGGAACGCTCAGCCTTCTGATCAGCTTAAACCATACACCCCTTCAGGGCGGTTCGTCATTTTAAATATACACCAAAAAGCACAGTTCTCGCACTCGAATCTCTTGTCTTTTGTTTTCATAATATCTGAAACAGATCTAGATTTGTTAGCGCCTGTGTTCCTCAAGCAGAAATTTTAATTTAAAAGGCCTCCGTTCTCAAAATCTGCCCTTTTTCAAAATGTCTGGATCCACTCCTGATAAGGAAGTATGGAACACAGTGTATAAACTTTCTGGAAGCACAAGTGTGACTGAATTCATTTTTTAACAATCTTTTTAAGAACTGTAACTTTTAACTGGTTTTCTTGTTTCCAATATAGGCGTTTTTTGTCTTTTCGGACGAAAAGTTTATCCTTATATTCAAACCAATGATACTAAAACTAACCAGATGATATTAAGGGTGTTAAAAATGGCGGAATAATAAACTAGAATAAAGTATTTAACGTTTTTGCACTGGAAATTGTCATTGAAGGTAAAAATATAAGTTTCCTTGAGCATTTTCATGCCAAAACTTGCATTCCAATATGTTTTTCCTTCATTTTTGAAAATCTGTTCCATAATTATTTTTTGCCTGAATATAGGCGCTACTACACCGTTTTTGAAACAGTTCAGCGTGATTCCGTGGTCCTTGCATGGTAACTCCCAGTTAAATTTGGAAATAAAATTATCTTTTGTCGTTTTTCTTGGTTACCAACATACTTTTTTATAATATTCAAACGCACAGATCTTTCGTTGATGTTGTTTATTCCATTCACCTTTTTACAAAGTTCGTAATAGAAATACTTTACAAAGCTTAAGTGTGGTGATAACGAACGCAGTGATAAGGGGAAAACAGCTGCAAAGATAACAATTAGAAACAGTTAAAGATTAATGTCGGTTTCTTCAGAAAATTAAATCTCCTCAGTTCAAATATTCAATGCAGATTTGACTGACAACACGCAGAGGCTGACAGGAAAAATGTAGTATTTTAATTTGTTGGTGCCAATGTTTTGCTAAGTCATGTTGCGGGCAGGTCATATAAATGCAAATTAGTTGCGCTTTTGGGAAATTTAACAGTTTTTCACATATGCTTTGAACCTTGTGGGGGCCGTGTTTTACCTACAACACGGAATAGGAAATGCTTTATGTATTTTATATTACATTAAGTGGGTCGTTATTGCACAGTTGTTTACAAAAATTGTTTTTACCTACAACACGGAATAGGAAAATAATGCTTTACGTATTTTATTTTACTTTGAGTGGGTCGTTATTGCACAGCTATTTACAAAAATTGAAAAGTCCAAAATCCAAACGACAATGACAACTGAAGGTAGTGTCTTCTACCGTACGCTTTTGTATGATTCCGAACAAATTCCAAAAGGAACAACGAGGCTCAGATTTGCCAAAATGTAACAGCTATTTCAGTCTTGAGTTCAAGCTCAGACCCATAAAAAGTCACTTTTTTAATAAAAAAAATATATGTGGGATAAAAACAATTAACAGGGCAAAACATTTTTTGGTACATAAAATTCGGAGATTGCTCATTGGGTAAGCAGCCTAATCCGGCATAGTGTGCAAATAGTTTGATATAGACAAACATCATTTTGTAGGAATCTATTATAATATTTTTGTCTTGAGATATAACTATGGCGTGGAATTCCAGAAAATGTAAGAGAACAAATTAAAACACTTACTCGTTTTGTTTCAAAATCCTTTTGGGCTGCAAAATAACGAAGTTTAAACTTAATGTAATGTGATATCATGATACGTGCTGATAAAAAAAAAACAAGCCTTTCATATACTAAACAAGTCTTTAAATAGCATTTCGCCAAGTTTTTGGAGTGTAACAACAAACCCCATTTGGTGTATCAAATGTCCTTTTAGATACAAACTATTATATGATTTGTTTGGCGTACACGTCTGTTTGTAGCAAACACGAGGAGACTATCTTTTAGGCAAATTGTCCAGTTTTTAGTGTCGGTGGGTAAGCAAGTGTTTAGTATGATCAACAAGAGTTTTCGATAGCTTTCGCATTAAGTTTGGGTAAAATGCTGAAACCTTTGTACGTTTAGCCCTAATCGTTAGAGCAAAAACAGAGCTAGCTCAGCTGAAGACGTACTAATTAATGCTCAAAATGTCAGCTTTCCACTGATCAACCTTACGTCAAAGAAACATACCATACCAACTCTTGTTGATCAAGTCACACCAGCATTATCGTTAATCTTTATTTCTGCATCTAAAAGTCATAAGATTTCATTTTCGACTCACGGCAAAGTCATAGTTACTAACGGCAACGCACACTTTTTGAGATAAAATCTGATTGACTTACGTTGTCAAGAGCTAAAATAGATTTGAAGAAAATGCAGCTCGAAAATAATTTGAAATGGTTGAAATGTTTTTTAACTTATGCAAAATTTGAATACGACAAGAGCCAAGAATCAACAAGCATCTTCAAACCTTAAAATGGTGAAAACATCATGGAAGTGTCACTGCAAGGGGTTTCTCTCTATGAAAGCTACGGATGCATGATCTAAGTTAGTTCCACTAGATAAACTGATCACACTTGAAGACGAGACTCTCGACAGATTAGGGATTACGATTGTTCAATTTCTCCTAAGAGACGATACAAAAAAAGCTTATGAGGATGCAGCGTTTAGAATAAAAATAGAATAAGACATAAATCGACGAACTTACTTCGTAAAAAGTGGACTCGTTCTTGTTTGTCTGCAAACTTGATGTTCATATGGGCCGCCACTTCCAAAAGGTTGTAGTGATTTACCCGTTCTGATTTGCGTATTCCACTTTTTTAGTGAAAACGGTTGATAACCACACTGCAATTCATTGTTCACTTTAACAATAAGCCTAAAAATTAATTAACTTAGTTTTTGGCTTGGAACCTTAGATCGATTCTTCGATTCTACAAACGTGTACACACCGGTAGTTAATTGTTTTGTAGCTGATAGTTTTGCTGCACAGAAGGAACAGAAGAAGTGCTAACAACCAATTTAGAACATTATTTTAGAAATTAGCAGCTTTCTCTAAACAACACCGGCAGAATCTTTCAAAAAAGTAATTAAAGAGCTAAACTTCATATACAAATCTTGATGTAATCTTTATCTAGAATTTTCTGTTCAAATAATGAAATATTGTTGCCCATAGTAACATAAGCACTCTCTCTGGCCTGATCAATTAACGATCAAGATTTTGTCTAGTGAACAAGTCTGCATAAGCTATGTCTGAGATTAATTTGGATTTCAGTTCCCTACATGTGTGAACGCAAAAACATTGAAAATTTAAGAAAACTCTTCAAAACTGCATAATAAATGACAGACACAGCTGCACTAGTGAGAACTGGTTCCCTTTTGGCTTTCGAATACGAACTAGACGACAACTGACTGAAAGCTACACCATTCACTATTTTAATATTGCACACATTCAGAGTTGCTTCCGCTAATCAGAGACTTTGCGAAAATCCGTCGAAGTGGTGCAAATATGTCTCTAACTTCCTGTCTGTGTGTTCTAAAGTCAATACACGAGAAAAATCATGTTAATGCATCTTGTAAAGTGTATAAGTACGTTATTGGTATTAAAAATTTTCCAAGCTCCAAAATTTACAATATGTATTACCAAAAACTTGATGAAATAGCTACAATGGTTATACTAGTGTTCTCAAAAACAAAAAACAAAAGCAAAAGTAACCAGGAGCAGGAGCAGAATTAGGGGGGAGGGATCTCGTAGAAGTTCGAAATTCCCACCACAGACTCCCGGAGTTGACGACTTCCGGAGTTGACGACTTCCGGAGTTGACGTCAGGACCAGTCATGTGACTAAGGACTCAGCAGAGTTTGAAAGCTTATGAAAACTTTCTCCGAAATTTATCCAGCGTATTTAAGTTCAGGACTATTTTATTATCGAATTCCTGGATAGATGAATCTACACAATATTAAAGAATTTGAGGTAAAAACAATTGAGTTTTCGTAAGGTATATTTTCTTTTTCTTCATGCATTGATGTATTTGAAAATGCAGTAAAGTGTTACTATATTTGTCTTAACTAGTTATTTTGAAATCAATTTCGTAACTACCTCCCGAATTCGAAACTAAGTTTTTGTCATTACGAAACTCACGGTCGAATGAGTCTTCACCTTTAACAGCATTGGCCAAGATGACTTAAATATAACCTTCTTCTAATAATATGTTTGGATGTCAATATACTCCATACTATCTAAAGATTACAAATGGCGATTACTCGTTCGAAATAATACCAATTCTTATACACTGAAGAGATTTTTCAGTTCTTAATAAGTTCCGAACTTTACATAATTACGTTCCCATCATTAATACATCGTTTCCTGATTTTTTCTTACAGAACTAAGAAATAAGTGTCTGCTTTATATAAAATGCTTTGAAAAGGTAAACCCAAGTTTTACTCCTGTTACTCAGTAGTTCAGCATTTTATTACAACACATTATGACACATTACAAGCAAATGCCTGATTCTTTTTCCAAGAAAAACTTGTATTAATGTGTATATGCATTCTATGTAAAAAAGTGTCTTCAGATAGTGGCTCTGTAGTGATATACTTTAAACCTATATTTTCTATAATTTCGCTACTATTTACGCTACTCTTTACACTTCACGACTTTTTTTCGCAATTTCTTTCGTGACTCTTTTGGGACATTTTCGCGCTTTTCACACGACTTTTTTTCGCGACTTTTTTTATGCTTCTTTGCGACTTTTTCACCATATTTTTGCGCTATTTAGTTCTAATGATCGTAGACTCAAGTAAAACAAAACTTCAGGTGTGCTGGTGCGGCCTGAGCAAAAGGTTACGTAGTTTTTAAGGTTAATGCGGGTTGCGTTGGTTCACACTTGTAAAAAAATAAAAATGTCAGTTCACTTCGCTGTAACAGTGATGTGAACTTACAATGCTGTAACAACGCTGTCAGCTCGTATCGCTGATACAGTGTTGTCTGTGTCAGTTCACTCGATGCCCACGTTCTGTAACAGCACTTCCACCTGCATCACCTGCAGTGCAAAAGTCGTGAAATTAAAAAAAAGTAGCGAAATAATTTTAAAAAAGTAGGTTTGAAGCAAGTCGTTTCAAAACCACCGTATTTATCTGTCTTTTGGATTATTTACTCCATATTGAGTTCACCAGCGAACAATATTTTGATCCCAAATTATGAAATATATATAGTTGAACTGCATGTAATCGGATTGATGTTATAGAGAAATAGTTGTTTTGTTTAGTTTTCTTTTCGAAAACTTAATTATACTTTTTGTTTAGTTTTACGAACCCCGGTTGCTCGAAAACTGTGTAACGTTTGGTTAAATCGCTAACTCAACGTTAAAATAAAAAAATGGTCAGTGTTGGTTGTGGGCTGAAAGTGAAAAGGTATTAACCCGTGAAAGGACCCATTATAGTACATGCGAACGTGCAATTATTTCTGAGGTGCAGGTTCAATATATGCGGAGTCCATGAAAATTCCGCTAAAAGACTTTTGCACTACAACAAAAAGGTGTCAGTCTAATAGACTGAATATAGGGAAAACTAAAAATGGTTGACCCAGGCTAGTTTTTAAAAACAATTCTGTCAATAGCGTAGTGGATCTGTCGTAGGTTGCGAGTGTTTCTCCAATGAACAAATTGGTGTATTTTTCCACAATAAAATTAGAATTTATGGCTTCTGAGAATCAAAGTTCGATCGTTTTTATAAAGAAACTAAAGCTATTACGAATTAGGTTAAAACAAAAGAACATAAATCAATCACTGCTAAACAGTTAAATGCAATCAGGAGCAAAACCAGAAATAGACTTCAAAACAGCTCTTATGCATATTTATCTTATAATCATCTTTTACTTTGCTGGTTGTGGTTAAAATAGCAACAAGCGCCGAAACGTTTTGGCAAAGGTCCATTCGTATTACCACCGTTTTCAATTTCACGCGACCATTGGGGGCCGATACATGCCATAATGGGTGGAAATATGGAAAATGTTGAGGCGAGGTTTTGTTTTGAAGATGGTTGCAACCTTCTCCACTTATTAACTCTTCCAATTGTTTTTTGCTTGCCTCGAGAACAGCCTGTAGTTCGGCTTGCCTTTATTGGAGATCTAGATATGAGGGTTGGTTGTTGTCAACCTCCGGGATGTCTGAATTTTGCATATGCATACGTATCCCTAATTATAGTGGAAAATTGACATCGCTTTATGTATTATTCTCAGTTTGTGAAGTTTGAACTTGACCGGTACTTGCTTGAAGCGAAACCCTGGCAGGTTTGACAAACGGGATCTCCGCATTGTTTGCCACTGGTTTCAAAGAAACAGGACCTGTCGCTGAGATAGAAATTTTTCTATCTCAGCGACGCTCGTCGCCACTGTCTTTCCCGTCGCTACTGTCGCTGAAGAGTATGTTTTCATATATCGCTACCGTCGTTGAAACACGTTTTTCGACGACAGTGGCGACAGTAGCGACGGGAGCGATTATATGGAAACCGGGCTTTAGACGATTTGAAACAAATAAAGTTATTGCATTGTATTGTAATGTATGACTTTTCTAGCCGCAGTTGTGTGTGTGTTTTATTGAGCTGCAGTTTACCATACCCTGTATTTTTGTTCATGATCACGAATAATTTCTCGGCAGGCAGAGATCTCTTATGTCACCTTTGGAAATGGGGGATGCCTGCTTGTTAGATGCTAATAATCATAAAATATCATCTGATCTCGTCTACAAGCATATTACATGTTAGTCCACTTGTCTCAATCGATTAGCCTCTATAGTTTTTACAGGTGGCCAGCACTTAACAACCTGTAAGTTATCTTTCTGACCTGATCTCTATACTTCTCATATAAAGGTCACCTGTCTCGATTAGCCCCTATGGTTATTACACTAGGACAGCACTTAACAACCCGTAACTTATCTTTCTGGCCTGGTCTCTATACTTCTTATACAAAGTCTACTTGTCTCAATCGATTAGCCTCTATACATTTTACAGGTGGCCAGCACTTTAAAACAACCTGTAAGTTATTTTTCTGACCTCCTCTATATGCTTCTTATATGTATATATATAACCACCTGTCACTATTAGTCCAGAGTTTTCCCTGAAAAGTACGAATGTTCGTACGAACCTCGGCAGAGCAATTTGCAACAGGGCCATTTCATAATGAAAGCAGAGCTGTGGCGGAACTCGGGCTCGCTCGGTCTCCTCATGGCGGCTGTACGAAGCAACGAAACAGACTAGGTGCGAGGTTTATTTAATGTTTACTCATCTTACTATACACTCGGCGCCCGTGGATTGGCTTTTTGCCAAACCGGGTTATAGCTAGTTTGTTATACAAAAATATACGTATAAATATTGGCGAGGCTTGCAATTAGTTGACGGTAGTGAGCGATAATTCATGAGGGAACATATCAGTCTTTTAGAACAGCTTTGCTGCTGATAGAAACATAAGCGTGGAAATGTAGTTTACGTTAACTCAAATATTATTTTATTGTTATAGCCTTGAACTACAAACTAAATTAAGGCTATCTATTTGAAACATCTTAAGTACTGTCTGTACAGTTAAGCAAAAGCGGTTGCTAGTTTCAGCGGTTTCTTTATATACGCTCAAAAAAGAGGTATGTAATTTACTTTTCGCTGTTTTTTCCCATGCAACTTCACTCCGTCGAAACTCACGTTCAGTGTTTCTAGTAGACACAGACGTTAGTTTTCATATCGGATCAACTCAAGACTAAGGACCTGTTTACATGGAGGTTGGGTAACCCGCGAAGGCTACTACAGAACAAAATGTGATTTCAGTGGCATTGATTTCGAGCCGAAATGACCTATATTTTACGCAGGACCCCCGGGTGGTGCACGTAAACGCAAGCGACTGATTTCTTGACCCCACCATGGCGGGTTGTTAAACAGGCCCTTAAATGAATCAATGAATAAATGTTGGGAAGAGCCTCTGAAGACATACATAAAGGCACACACTTAAACAATCTAAACGTAAAAAATGGTTGAAAAGCACATTCAGAGGTTGAAATCATAAAAATACTCAGCCTCCTCGCATCAATTAGACGTCCTTGTAAAAAGGGAGTGTATGTAAATTGCAGTGTCCTTCATCTGCGGGGCGGAGTCAGTACCAATAAGCGGATAGCGTCCGGGGGAATTTCTATCCGCTAACGGATAGTTTCCGGGGATCATTATCCGCGGGGGTCACTATCCGCTGTTACTGACCGGGGTTGTGGCTGAACGAAAGATAGTTGAGTAGGAAATATTTTTGGCCAATTTGTATGTAGGTGGTTTTTTTTAACAGTGGTTTGTACGTTGAAAAGTCGACAACATAGGTTGACACGGAAAAATATTTTGGTTCTCTTCAGTTTCAACCGCGGCCATAAATGATGAAGAGATGGAATAAGAAAGAATGACGTATTCATGTCGATGCAGTATAGTTATAGCATTACAAGCACAGTGGTCATAATACAAAGAAAGCTTGCAGTATGTTAGTCACATCTTCCCGCTACTGACCTTCAAGAATTGAAAACACTCTCTCGTTACTATTAGTGAGAAGTGAATCGACAGGGCCCGGTTGTTCGAAAGAGGGTTAAGTTAAAACCGGGGTTAGGCGAAATTTTAAAGAAAATTCCTTCGTCTAGAAACACGGCCGGTCTTTCCAAATTATTATCGAAAAACACTCCAAGGAAACCCAATTGCGTAAGCCCGAAGTGACAGCCAAAATCGCGGGTTAAGGTTTTTTTAGAACCCTGGGTTAGCGTAACCCACTTTCGAACAATCGGGCCTAGAAGTTTTGTAAATCTCGCCAAACTGTTGTAGCAGTGCAGTTCTAGGTTCTCTCGACCAGTGCACAATGAAGCCTTGTTGTAGGTAAACCTAAATTCAAAACAGTTTTAGTTAAGTTATCTGCCATTCAAGTTATTGTTCACACTTTATGGCCTCCTGTTCAGGAACATCTGCTTAGTACAAGTTTTAAAGAGACCGAAACTACATTAGAGCTAGTTATCTACTTTATATGAAGGCTATTGATTGATTTTTTGTGCGTCAGTGCATATATTACCACTTTGTGGTCTTCTATATGGTTTAATACAAGTGTTAACGCTATCTAGCCTTCCGAGGTATCGCGACAGTGCGAAATTGAATCGCTGTAAAC
>JAOBYE010730019.1:8486-22029 GCA_025403585.1 Parazoanthus swiftii | reverse complement strand
CCTAAATGAAGGGTTCTGCATACAAGAGTTGTGCTGGTTTCACCTAAATGAACGGTTCCGTATACAAGAATTGTGCTAGTTACCCCAAAATAAAGGGTTCTGCATACAAGAATTGTGCTAGTTACACCTAAATAAAGGGTTCTGCATACAAAAATTGTGCTGGTTTCACCTAAATGAAGGGATCTGCATACAAGAGTTGTGCTGGTTTCACCTAAATGAACGGTTCCCTGTACAAGAATTGTGCTAGTTACACCTAAATAAAGGTTCTGCATACAAGAATTGTGCTGGTTACACCTAAATAAAGGGTTCTGTATACAAGAATTGTGCTGGTTACACCTAAATGAAGGGTTCTGCATACAAGAGTTGTGCTGGTTTCACCTAAATGAACGGTTCCGTATACAAGAATTGTGCTAGTTACACCTAAATAAAGGGTTCTGCATACAAGAATTGTGCTGGTTACACCTAAATAAAGGGTTCTGCATACAAAAATTGTGCTGATTTCACCTAAATGAAGGGATCTGCATACAAGAACTGTGCTGGTTTCACCCATAGGAACGGTTCTGTATACAAGAACTGTGCCAGCTGGTTTTACCTAAATGAACGGTTCTGTAAACAAGAATTGTGCTGGTTACACCTAAATGAACGGTTCTGTATACAAGAATTGTGCTAGTTTCACCTAAATGAACGAATCTGTACTGACAAGATTTGTGCTAATTACACCTACATTGTAGTAAATGAACGGTTATGTATACAAGAATTGAGCTGATTTTACCTAACTAAACGGTTCTGTTAAGCGGAGATTTGAGCTGGTTTACTTAAATGAACGGTTCTGAAACAACAGAACAAACAGACCGGGGAACTCAATTTTCTGATTGATTACCGCCCTGGATTGGATGCAGCTAAATGCGAGTGAACGGCTCTGAATAATAATATACTTACTTGTGTGCCAAAGAATGGAACAGTACTGCTTATCTATCGCACGCGATGTTATAATTTGAAAGTGGTTTGAAACACAAAGCTCATACTTAATTTCAGCCTCAGATTTATTCTGACAGTATATATTCTCACCTTTTCGCCATTTCGCAACCTCAACCTTATTTTAAAAGAATAATATATGTATTTGTATACAGCAAAGTCACTGATCTAATATTTACAAAGCAAGGTAAGGAACCATAAGTTCACGGCTTATCGTCGTTGTATTTTCCTTGGCGAAAAGACAATTTCACTATATTTCTAAACTGTACGTTTTTGTCACAATTCAAGGATCACGTAGCGCCCAAACATTTGTTTGGAGGCCTGATTAACTAATACAGTAATAGGGACACAAATAGAAAACTCCTTCAGCAATAGTGTTTCGACTTTACGCACTTACTTGACAAAACAATATGGGTTTCTAATCTTCGTAACCGCTTCCTCACGGAATTTATTGAGCTGTATAGACGAAGGCCGTGCGAGCAATCTTTACCACCACAAAACGGGTTGCCAACTGAAAGTCGTATCTGGGAACTTTTATGATGTCTTTTAGCACGTGTGTAGACGGAAACAGCTTTCTAATCAACGGCCCATTAGGGCCTATCTACTTTCAAATTGAGTTAGACTAAACATTAAAATGGTCTGCAGTTTTTAGGAGTTTCAACGCCGTTCCTATAAATGTTAGTCATATATTAAATAATTTATTTGGGCTTTCTCCTCTGAATTATGTATATCAATTTGCCACTGCATAAATATGAATGGTTTAATTTTACCACAAAAGATACGCGTTAGACGGAAGTATAAGGTTTCTCACTTAAAGGGGGACGAGTGGTCTACACGGAAACATCCATATGGTATTTCTTGTGTGCAAAATTATAGATGCGAGACTCCATGTAAGCAAATGCAAAGTAGTGACACCACTTTACCACATAGAAACCGCTAGTTCACGCTTCTGATATCTGAGTTAAAACGTTCAAATTTTAAAAGGAAAATTTATTAAATTAATTAGTTGCTTATTTAATCATTTAAATTCGTCAGCGTATAAAGCAAAAACTCCGCTGAGAAGGGTAAAAATTATTAAAACCTTTCTAAGATTCGCCTTTTCTTTGGAGTTGCGTTATCATGAAGGACTATTACTAAATATTTATTTTATTTCTCACCAAACTTCCACCTTACTCCCTCCCCCCCCCCCCCCCCATTCACTCCTTACTGATCCCCAACACATACATTGCCGTATTTCATATCGTGGAAGAATGGGTCGAGCCTTTCACCTGCGGCACATACCAATCTTTGTAAATAGTAGTCGGGTTACAATGGTCTTGCTGGTAAATGCGTTTCTCATCCATGTTTTGTTGTTTGCCCCTTCCTTAGCGAAAAATTAAAGAAACAAAAAATAACATAACTGGGATTAATTTTAGTTTAACCGCATTATGGTGGTAAGTTAAGGTTCCAGAAGCACGTTATAAGTCCTGTCATTGTACACACACTTTTAAACATTCACGTGACATTTTCGTATATACCATCACACCAATTTAAACATTCCCAATAAGAAAAAGTCCAAAGGAAGACGACCATGATACAGCGTTACGCAAAGCAATTTTCTCGCAGTTTGCAGCGCAACACGACAACACCGTTGCAGAAGAAATTATCCAAGCAACACCCGCTTTCTGCAACTTGCTTTGCAATATTAGTTGTATACAAGAAAACGTAAAGTTCTTTATTGTTGCAGGAAAAGTAGAAGTGTCTACTTTTTACAACGTCGCGAGCAAAAGAGTAGCGTGACACAATTGCAAGTCTGCAACTCTCAGTACTCTGCTGTCGTGAGTGTTGCATAGCTTGTTGTTAAAAGAAATTTGCCATTTTCACACTACTCAGTTAAGACGCAAACCCGTCTGAGAAAAGATATAAAAAATGTTAATATATGCATTGTGGGATAGATTTCGATCGCTCCATACTTGAAATGTGTTTTCATATAAATGGGTAATAGCTGACGATCGCTGGCAGCATTTTCAGCAATCCGGCGATCGTGAGCGATCATATGGAAAACAGGCATTAAATTATAAAGTTAAATTGTTCAAACACTGCGATCTAAAACTTATTATTTCTTATGGAGGGATTTCATCTGTATTCACTTCGCGTACGAGACACACAAATTAACACGCCGCCAAAAGACTCGCTAGCATCACAAACTTTACATGTTTATTTAAAAGTAAAAATATGCTTTCATCAACTGACAACTCGGTGAATACATTAGCCTGAATCAACTAATAGGTATCACCAACGAGACAATCAATAATTTTGGCAATGTTAAAAAGACACAACAAAATCAAGCTCGCAGTTGCAAAACTATAATCACGTATACGTTTACTTTTGAAATTATCAGACAAAATTGGCTCTGACTCCTGCAAACCGATTGTCAAATAAATTGCCAAACTATATTTCAGAAGCACTCTTGGCAGCTGCGTCTAAGTACAAGTATGTTTTCTCGAGACATGAACTTTGTCGTGGGAGGGCGAGTTCCCTTATGGGGGGGAGGGGGGCGTGCAGGGAGGGCGGATTCACCGGGGCAGAGGGAGAGGGGCAAAATCTCTGAGACAACGGAACACAATCATCCCTGTTTTGAGAGCTAAACTCAAAATGACGCTTTGCTAAATTCCTTACCATTTTTGTGGGCAAGTTTGACTGAGTGTTTTTTTTTTCGAAGAATTAAATATAAGAACTTATACCAACTTTGGTTTACGGTTTAATACAACGAAAAACTGCAGCAAAATATGCACTTTTAAAGAACTGTCAGTCAGCTCAGATATATACACAAATCATGAAATTAAATTTAAAACAATTAAGAAAAAGTTACAACGAGGGAAAACAGTAAATGAGTTTTGGTATTCTTAGTTCTGATTTTCCATTTTTTAAGTCCTTGATTCTGCGTTTCATTGTGTTTTTCAATGTTTATTTATAAATTCAATCCGATTTAACATTCCTCTTTTATTGTTCTTTGAGTTCTGCAGTCTTTTGTGTTTTCTCTTTGATTCCGTGTGGTCAAACAGGGTTTTCTTTTATTTTTTCTGTTTAAATTTAAAACTTGCTAGAATGCTCAAAAGGGAGTCAGAAAGCCACAACAAAAAAACTGAAACACTGAGGACTAGATGAGAATCGTAAGAACATCAATTTGATAAGAATTTATTTTATGTGACTTCATCAATATATCATAAAGACGTCATAAATATCAAAGTCAGTTTAGGTTTTTGCAAAACCTTGCTAATCAGAAGCAAATACGTTTAACTTGCGTTTATGACGTAGCAACACAACAAATGCGTGTCGTAAACTGATAAATACACCTCCTTTTTAACATATAAAGCGACAGTACAGTTTGTAGAATTTTAGAGAGTTTTGGGGGAAAATTAATTGTTTGAACTTCACTTTAGCCAATAGACTGTAACATTAGTTTCAGCCCTTGCAAAAATGATACTAATATCACTCAATCTTGTTTGCTTTATTTGCAAGTTTTGTAATACAGATCGAACAAGAAATGCTATAAGTTTTGATACAGTGCAAGGCAGAAGGTCATCATCATGGATTTCTTTGCCAAGTATTGCACCACTCACGTGCAACGTTATTTCTAATCCAAAACATAACACAAAACCAACTTTACAGTTAAGAACTTGCACTTGTTGAAAATATCTTGTTGATTTTAGGAGAAAAAATCAAAAAAGTGAAATTTGAGCAATCTGAAAACGGCAATGCCATGGCAACCAAATGCTATGGTTGCGCTGAACACACCTTTGTACATAATTTTTTATTCAATAAATGTTTTGAAAATATCACTAGATTTGATAATTAATGAACTGAATACCAAGAAAATTCTTCATGGAATAAACGCTTCTCTTAATTCTATTGGTTTGATCTTAATTGAGTGTTTTTTCTCTTAAACAAAGCGGACTGACAATATCTTAGCTCGTTTTAATGGGTCTTCAACTTAAGCAAATGTGTGTAAAAAGAATTAAAAACGCGATTTCTGAGAACCTTGCAGAAGTCTCTTTCATCTATCACTAATGATTTCTCCATGGATAAAACATCGGGAACTGGTTTCGGCAAACGTGCAATGATAGCTGATCACATGACACTACTCGCCATTACTCTGTTTAGATTCTGATCAGAGGATGCTCGCAAGAAGATGACGAGTTTAAAACTGTTTTTTATCAATTTGTGGTGCCTGAGCTCATCATAAAAGGCTGAAAAGGCTTTATGCTTGCCAATTTCGAAGAACTGCTGCCTGGAGAAAGCTCAACAAACAGCAAAACTCAACCCTATTCTTACGTCGAAACATATCTTACTGAAGACCCGTGGGAAGATATTCTAAGCCTGTGTGTGATCGGCCTTGCTGCATGGCAGCCAAAACCTCGGCGCCAACTGCTGCAGACCTTCAGAGGCTCTGCCGCAATGACAGATCCATGATTCGCTGGATCTGTGGAGCGAATCAACAGGATGATGTCGCATCTGTTACGCTGCATGCAAGGATGGGTGTCGAGGAGGTGTCGGGAGTGCTACAAACTCGCCGACTAAGATGGTATGGGCATGTGAAACGTTCGTCGTCGTACATCAACACGGTCATGGACACGGAGATCCCTGGACCTAGAGGGCGTGGCAGACCCCGGAAGACTTGGGCCGAATGTGTCGATCTGGCATAAAAGACCGCAACCTGGCAGGCACCAACCCTCTGGACAGGGATGCCTGGAGAACTGTTGTTAGACAAAGCCGCCGGCTGCTTACCCCAGAAGCTGGGACACCAGCAGCAGAAGAAAAATAATTAATCGGATGATGATGATGCTTATTGGCACAGTGAAAAGGGCGTAAACGTTGGAATTATGTTTTTAGCCTTTCACGGACAAGGGGCAAGTTTAGCAAATAACGACTCTCCGGGCTGCATTCTCTATTTCTGGTTAAAAGTGTGTTGGCAGGTGTTAGGGCAGAATGCTAACCTGGTTGGAGACTTATGAGAAAATCTAAAAGTTGATAGAGGTGGACTTTCCCACGCGAAAAAGTCCCACGCGAAAATACTAGGGATTTACCATAATGAATTTGTGCAGAACTACGAGTCCATGGCTGATTCATAGAAGTTACCTGTCAAAACGGAGCTACTCCAGCTCGTTTGTAGCGATTTCGTCGAAACAAATTGGATACAATGGAAGGAGAAGGGTGCTTTTGTAATGATTTTGCCCTGGATTGGGACCAAAATATGAGAAAAACAGACTTCGAGTACCTTGTTTGAGAGGTAAGTTCGTGTCTTTGTTTGCATGTGCTGCTTTTGAGAGAAATTGAAGATTATACGAAACGTTTGCTTTATTGTTTTCATGCAAATGGCATTCGCACTAATGTGGTGTTTTGATTAACTGAAGCTGTTTTAAATGGCTGCAGTTTTTAGCCGAGGCTTCCGAAAACCGAAAAGTTGAAGCCACTTTTGCTGTTTACATTTTCTGCTTCGTTTTGAGCGCACACGGCATGCAGGCAAGCAAGACAAATCCTGAAGATGTTTTACGAGTCATGCAAGTATAGTTGCCGTGGTAAAATAATTATACGTGTTCAATTATCGAAAACCCACGAATTAGCTGCAGGATGTTCTTAAATTGTTCTTATTTATGTTTTTAATAGGACGGCTGTGGTTTAAAGAGTTGAATTGAGCGCAACATCGCTCTTGGAGTCTATGAAAGCCCTGTAAAAAATACATGTTGCGAAAAATATAAAACTTTAGAGTTTTATTTTAGTGACTCGGATCTGTCATTGAATTTAATTATTTCGTCTCGAATTATTGTTCGGCTCTGAATCTTTCTAACCGGCCCTGCTTGTTCTTAAATCGCTCGTAATTTTTGTCAACCTGAGCCTCGTTGTTCCTATAAAGTTGTTCTTTAAAAATATATATATATAATGTAGCTAAGGACAGGTGGACTGTCCTGTGGCTATATTATAAGAATCCAATCTTCTTTAACAAAGTCCATTGCTTTCACTTATTAGCAAATTGAGCTTAAAATTGTTCTTTTAGAAATTAAAAATTCCTGTTCAATACAGATGGAAAAGTAGAGTATGGCAAAAAGAGGCCGAGCAGGGATGATCTTAATTTAATTTGGACTTAACATTTTGCCAAATCGTGGCCTTGGTGTTCTTTTAAATATTGTTCTTATGAAAAACATGTATAATAGAAAATAGTTATTTCACAGTAAGATACTTATAGATACTCTGTCTATCAAACAGGGGAACAGGATGTCAAGCTTAATCGAATCACTTTCTGGCCAACTTGCAGAACACTATTATCTAGCTGACGAAAGCAATTGGTTAATTGTATTGAAACAGGCCATCGAGTTTGCTGATTCACCCTTAATCGCCAGCTGCAAGCTAACATGCACAGAACTTTTTAGAACTGTGAACACGATAAAAACACTGAGCTTCAAAAAACTCAGGCTCGGATTTTAAACAAAAGCATGAACTTTTTGGCGCGCTCTTTTTGACTTGTTACAAAAACTCAGTGCTACTCACCTGAGGACCGATTCATGCGTGACAGGAGGTATTTCGGCTGTTTTAGTCAGTTACGACTGCAAAAATAAGGAACGCCGCATTTTTTTTGTTTATTTTCATTTCAAAGGTAAGTTTTTGTTTCTATTTTAACTTGTTTCAGCTCTACAGCCGACAAAACTGTCGAGCAACAACATGTTTTTTTACAAAATTCCACTGGAGAAAGAGGGTGTATGGATGATATAAAATATTTAAGGAGATTTTGACTCTCTCCTTTTCAAAAACAATGTATTAGACGTTTCTCGACTTCTCTGCTCTTCGAGTAAAATTGATTATAGAGCAATTTATTATGACCTTATTAGCATAAACACCCTTTATGAGAAAAAGATAAATATGCTGACGCTCATTTTTCTTAATTTATGTTGAAAAATTTCACAAAACCGTTCTAGAATTGTTTGTATTTTTTAAACAAAACCAAATAATTTTTGTCAGGAAACGTCTAAAGAATCCAAAATAGGAGCTTTAGTTTTTCTTAAGTCGGGTAAATGTGAGTGTCCGTGTTCTTAAGTGTAAAAGAAAGTTGAAAGGTTGTCTGTGGAATTTCAATGCAACAGCCGGAATGGAACCTCAGAATTAACCACTGTTAACCGAGTGTCTTGTTTGGCTACAAGTTGCTTCAGGCTTTCATAACCCTCTACAAACTAATACACTTTGTGTGGGATATCAGCAGAAACAGCGAACCAACAAAGTTATTTTTTACTTCCTTGTTGTTTCGACAACTTCTAAGATGCAGTAATTATGAAGTCTGCTACTGACGTGCATGTGACGCTACTCCGGCATGCTGCCAGGCGTCTTAGTTGTTAAATTATAGTCGCTTTATAAAAGCATTCATGTTTTAATCGTTAGTGTTGGTTAACAATTATCGCACGTGGTAGGGCCAATAAGAGTCTTTGCTAATGTCAGTATATGCCAGGTGATATGAGGAAAAGTGTTTTTTGTTGAAATAGAAGGAGTATAAGAGACGTGACGATTACTGAAAAGGTTTAGACAGTCTTCAAGAGAAAAGTGCATGAGAAGATGGGGTCCGGGCGCTTCGTTTTAATTTGTATGGTCTTCTTAATCTTGCTTGTCTTGGATGGTTCGCAAGGTTTTCGGGTAAGCCCTGGTTTCTAATGTTAAGGTAGAAACCGTGCGTGCCCTGTTCGACTTTATGGTCTGAGTCGCTAGTGAGACAGCTGTCGGTCTTGTGAAGTAGGATAGGATTCATTTGGACTTGTTGCGCTTTAGTAGTTCTTTACGTCAACAAATCTTTAAGGCGGAACTTTCCGGAAGAAACTGTAGCTATTTTTCCAGTCAATGTGAGTTAATGGTTTTGTAAGAGTTGCATAAAAGTTGAAATACTTGTTAGTTATATTTCCATCTTGCTTCCCCGTCGTCTTGTCAAATCTCGTATGGAGCGCGACGGCTTTTTGGTCTGTTTCTTGTCAAACCAATACTGGCCCTCATTTCGGCTTAAAAGGCGCAACTCTGTTTTCCGTTCTGTCTGGTAAAAGCGCGGGAATTTGGTGAGTTATGGCGGGAAAACGAAACAGATGCGCTTCTCTTGATCTTTCATTTCACAGTGAAATGACTAGAGACATTTATCTTGGCTGCCCGAACTCAACAAAGGAATATGTCCTAAGAAAGATAAACGCCAAGCCAATTTTTGTTTAGAACGCAATTGTATTTCATGGACACACTGCAGGCGGTTTTGTGTTGAGAAAAGAACTGAATTACAAGAGTATTGATTAAGAAACAATGCCCTTGGGTTATTAACATTAAACTTGGTTTGTTATGCACTATTAGCACTTGTGCGTTGTAGCCAATTCAGAGTCTAGTTATTAGCGTGAAGCAGCCCGGGAACCCCAACAGTTTATCACTCGGATTTACTGAACCCTTAGTTAGTTTTCGAAATTTTTAAAAGACAAACTTACAGCTGGCATTTGCCATCAATACATTAACAAATTAAGTCTCAATTAAACGAGAAAATTGCGGTTTAGTTTCACTAAAATGAGAAAACTGCGTAACTAAAGACTATTTAGTAAAACTAAAGAGGAGAATATTTTTTAAGAGCAATAATAATAATAATAATAGTAATAATAATAACGATAATATTACTAATACTAATAACATAAAAACAGTACTTTAAGCTTAATATTTCTAAAGGTTGCACCTGCACATGCAGTGATTTTCAAAGTAGCCCTTCTGTATAAACTATGTTATTTAGTAATAAGAACATCAAATTACAAAAGTTACACACTACACAAAGAGCGCAGTGGGGTAAAGATTAGAACTAATGAACTGTCAATACAAATATACCATTTAAGACGGTAATAATCAACATCCTGTTTTACCACGTCCCTAAAGTCTCCGCATTCCCACACGAACTCCCACGTTGGCTGTATAACTTAGATACTAATTACGTTATAAAATTACTACCATGTGCAGGCAAACTTCGGAAAGAGAGCTCTTTCTTCTTCAGCAAAGAAATATGGTGAGAAGGGATGGCGAGAAGTTCAGAGGGCAGATCAAATGCGCAACTACCACAGAAAACAAACCCCGCACAACGGACTGGAAACGCCGCGGTACAAAAATAAGGGAGAGAGCATTCGACGTACTTTAAAAAGACTTTACAAAAAATAAACATTTGAAGATTTCCATTTTATGAAATACAAAAACCTTTTACTGTCAGCCAGCATATGCTACTGCCAAGCCTTAGAACATTGATTCAAACTTGTTTCGAGTTGGTTGATGGAGAAAATAAACGATTCCAGATATGAGTAAGGTGTTGTTTTTAACAGTTACACTTCACTTTCTTTAGATTTTGGCTATCCCGATCATACAAATCAGACCCTATAGCAGTAGATAACACTAGAAATCATGGATGTTATGGACGGACGGGGGAGGAGGGGGAGGTGGTTGGTTGGTGACTGCTATTTTGCAAAACCATAAAGAATCAAAGACAATAGTCGTTCAGTAGACCCCCTCACACTCCTGTTTTAAGTCACTAATCACCCCTCCCACCGAAATACTTTTAAAAATGCTGCGGCGTCCCTGAGAATGATTTGCCCAAGGAAGATTAATCTAATCACCGTCCACGACCAACGAAAAAGCGAATCTTAATCGAAACAATAGCAAATTGTATCTTTTTAAAAACATTATATAGGCTTACCACAAGTCGATATCAACGAAGGTAGACAGTTAAATGTTCGGTAGAAACACAAACGTTAGAAATATACTACTATTTATAGAATCGCTAGGTATGAACTTGGGTTAGAGTCGTGCTAGTTTTCCTTTTTAAAATACCTATCACCTGTCATGAGTGCACGATAAAGATACGCAGGTAAGTCTAAAACAACTCGAAAACAGGTATACCTGGGTACAACACACACTGGCACACAAAAAAGAGGTACACCTCGGTTCAATACACCATGGAACTCGAAAACGATACACCTGTGTGTTAACGACAAACTTGCTGGCCAGCGGACTTGGCATGAGATTGAAGGAGCGGTTACAGAGCGGCGATTTGAGTCGTGAATTTGGGAGTTGACCGTTGACTCTTTTTGCCGCTAGTAACATTTTTCGAATCAGTTTTCAGAGAGTATTTCTAACATGTAAATCTTCAATTTGAGTGGATGTACAAGTTTATTTTGGTGATGAACAGACAGTGGAACAGTTCAAGTGACACGAGTTTATTCAAAGATACACCTGGGTTAAACTCGCACTGGAACTCAAAAAGAGGTACGCTTGGTATAAAACATAATGGAACTCAAAAGAGGTACACCTGGGTACAATACACACTAGAACTCAAAAAGAGGTACACCTGGGTACAATTCACAATGGAACTCAAAAAGAGGTACACCCGGGTACAATTCACACTGGAACTCAAAAAGAGGTATACCTGGGTACAACACATACTAGAACTCAATAAGAGGTACACCTGGGTACAACACACACTAGAACTAAAAAAAAAGGTACACCTGGGTACAACACACACTGGAACTCAAAAACAGGTACACCTGGATACAAAACACACAGCTTTGGGGAAAAAAATAACTTGTTGTTTGGCCAAATTTACTCAATTTGGCCAAACGAAGCGTGATTTTTTCCCAAATTTGACTCGGCCCTACACTAATCATATACATAAAAAATATCTTGATTCTGATTGGCGAAGAGCAATGCAATTAAATTGTAGTTCTGTACAAAAGAAAGCGTAATTTTGTGCAAAAATGTGTAATTCTGTGCAATAACAAACTCAATTTCTCAATTCTGATTGAATGTGAAACAATAGAAAGTCAATTAACCATTCAAAAAACGACAGATTCAGGGACAAGAGTGCAAGAAAATTCAAATACAATCCATTAAGACAAACGTTGAAATAATAAATATGCAGCAAATGAAACAGAAACTTCAAGAGTCCAACCCAAAGCGAAGACACAGTAGACGGACGCTGACAAGAGTTGCCTAGAACTGGATGTTTTGTTCAAATAGTACGAAAAACTTTACACGTAAACGAAATCTCTGCTCCTCGCTCTGGGAAAAACGGCAAAGAAAGGAAACCATCGTTGACGTGGGAGCTCGCGTAAAAATTTTCCCGCCACTTGGGCAGCGCACGCCATTGCCTGGTCGCTAAGTTGTTAGCGTTTTTTGCTCGAAAATGCTCGATACTTCTCTATTCAGTACAACATCTCAGTTTAAGTTTTTCATGCATATGATTAACAAGAATACAAACTACTTCTCGTTCATTTTGGAATCAATTTGCACGAGAGTGTTTTTTAATGTTCGTCAAAATTGCATGAGCCCAGATGGCTGAACTCGAAATTGTATGATTACTGCTACAAATTGGGGTCCGAATTCACAGCTCAAATTTTCCTCTATGTTATTAAGTGCATAACTAATAATAACAATAATACTTATAACCACGCCTTCGTCTTCAGAAGATTAGAAAGTTTTTTATGCATATAATTAACAAGTAAACAAACTACTTCTCGTTCAATTTGGAATTAATTTGCACGAGAGTGTTTTTTAAAGTTCTCAAATTGCATTGGCCCCCTGGGCTCATGCAATTTTGACGAACATTAAAAAACACTCTCGTGCAAACTAATTCCAAAATGAACGAGAAATTGTATGATTACTGCTATAAATTGGGGTCCGAATTCACAGCTCAATTTTTGCTCTATGTTGTTAAGTGCATAACTAATAACAACAATAATAATTGTAACCACGCCTTCGTCTTCAGAAGATTCGAAAAATCTCCGCAAGTTCTGTTTTTTTTTTACGTTCGAGAAGTGTCCAGACATGTTTTTACGGTTTTCAAAAATTTCGGTTAATCTTCTTCCGAAAATTTTTGAGAAGTTTAGACATTCTTGTGTGGTTTTAAAACCATTTTTGAAAATGTCTAGCAAATCTTTGAAGTTGTTCAAGGCTCTAAAGGATTTATTCAAATTGTTTTTGTTGAGGTCATTTACAAGAACTTACAATGTCTTAGGGCGTTATGGAGGAATCTAGACCTCTCAAGAACCAATCAGATCATGCAAAGTAGCTTTCCCTGATATAACAATTAGTATTAACACAAGTATCATAGTTTTGTTGAAACCTCATTACAGGCATAATGAGCGGTTTTACGGGGGGCATTAACAGCAGCCAGGTACACCTGCCCGATTGCCAGCATTGTTTATCCAAGCCTAAAGCTATAAGCGAACTAAATTAACTAAAACTCAAGAGATAAGTGGGCGGCAAAATGATTGAATGGTTAGTGTGCCTGACAAAAAACGTAACACGATTTTCTTATATGATTTTTTCGTTGAATAACTTATAACATATAAGTATTGTCTATCTAAACAATAACAAGTACTGAAAGCGCCTATGACATTTTCAACGCAAACGTGTGTCACCTTCATTTTGGGGACTTAAGAAAGAAGGTTACGAACCAATAACCATCGGCTGCTTTTAAACCATTCTTTCAAAAATAAAGTTTGATCTTCAAATGATATTCACAAAAACTTTATAATTTCCGCATTGCTTGCTG
>JAOBYE010730008.1:0-10023 GCA_025403585.1 Parazoanthus swiftii | reverse complement strand
TAATTATATATACTTAGTTTGTATTTTGCATTGTAAATTGGATTGGAAGATCCCGTTTGGGAAATCTAATAAAGTTATTGTATTGTATTGTATTGATATAAAGTCACTTTCCGTTCGGTTCAACTGAACTTTGTTTCTACAGTAACCTTTATAATGGTTGCTTGATACACCTCCTAGCGAAATCTTAATAAACAAGTTCAGCTTAAACGCTTAATATTGTCGTATGGTTTGCTTTTACATACAGTAATGAGTGGCCATGAGCTTCTGAAGATATTGAAAGGAGAGGGAATAACGAAAACCGCATGGAGACAGTTTCTGGAAACCAGAGCTGCGCGAGTACCGATGAATCTTGTTCGGATATTTCCTCTTAGTTGCATGATATTGAAATGGAATTTTAAATAGTTTTACGCAGTTACTTAGTGTTACATCAGTCTATTGTAAAATACTTGAAAGCACTTTGTGGGCCAAATGGGGATACGTTGCAACCATGAATGCAAAAAATCAATCAATGTAACAAATATGCGGGACACTTGTGACTGAGATAAGCCAGCTCTCGCCGCAACATCTTCTTCCAGAAGTCCCAATCACAGACGTAGCAAAACTTAGACGAACTCTTGCTCCAAAGGAAGATATCTTTTTGGCCCGTGTTTCACAACATTGGAGAAACAAGCCTTTCTGAATTTGTGTTTGTACCATGATATATGACTGTTCACTGCAGGTCCAAATGAATAGAATAATGTTTTAAATGTTGCATAATCCGGCAACCCAGTGTAAAATCGAAAAATATAATCATTATCCTTAAAACGTCCAACAGTGAAGCTGCTTTCTTTCTTTGCCTGTTCTACCTGTTCAGTCAGTTTCTCTATTTCGGCCTTTTTGCGTAGTCTTTCTTCTTTCAGCCGTTTGTTTGCTGTTGTTAACTCCTCATTCGATAGCAACGCAGCTATTTGCTCCTGTAATGCCAAAATTTTAGGATTTGTATTTCATCTAGTTGTGATGATAATTCCTCTAATGTTGCAATATTTCCTTCGTCCTTCGAACTACAAGTTTCTGAAGAGTCTACGAATACTTGAAGTAGTACAATTTGTGTCACAGCTAGATGTTATTGATTCCAAAGCTTTAATAGTAGGACGAAGGTTCGCTGGCGTAGGTTTAATCGTCGTCGGGACAATCGTTGGTAGATTATTCAATACGTTTTCTTCTCACCTGGAAAATGTGCCTAACAAACTCGATGGCCCATTGTAGGAGACAAATCCTTTCTCGAGACAAGGTTAATCCATTTCTTTCGAAGTAACTTCGCGTTTTCACTTTTTCCATTTGGAAAGTTGTAAAACGACTTATCCGGGTCCCATGAAATGAATATATGAAATTCATATATTTGTACTGCGGATATACATTTTAAGCAAATGAAAGATCATCGCAATAATGTACTCAACTTAAGCAGTTGAGAGAATAAGGCCTGGAAAATTCAGGCCTGAACGGGAATCGAACCCTTTCTACGGGTATATTACGAACTTACAAGTGACCAGCTCCAAGTTGGCTTGATAGCTCAGTTGGTTAGAGCGCTGCACCAGTATCGCAGAGTGACGTTTTGGAAATTAACGATTTGTTTGTGTTGGCTTCGATGGTCATCCGTAGTGGATTTTGATTGAAGATGCGGAAGTTTCTCTTTTGACGCTCTCTTTTGGCCAGATCGCGCATGTTCATGACTTACATATTGCCCTGAAACGGATCGATGGGGTCAGTCGACGCATTATGTGGCTAGAGGTAAGAAAGTCAAACAACGATTAGCAAGTTATTGGCCACCTGTTTCTAGATCGTGTTAAAGAATTAGGGTGCCCTACTTAAGTTAGGAGTGACAGGGGAACGGAAAATTTGCTGATAGCTGCCGCCCAGTCATATTTTCATAATGATTGAAATTGCCACAGATATGGCAGTTCCCATGGAAATCAAAGAATAGAATCTTGGTGGGCCATGCTGCGCCGTTCATGGTTTTCATGGTGGATTAATTTCTACAAGGACATGGTTTCTACTGGATAGCTTGATACAAGCAGCAAGCTCCAAATAGAATGCCTGTGGTTTTCCTTAAAGGAGTTAAGGAGAGTAAAGGAGTGAAGAGAGCATGAACTTTATCAAATACTTTGCAGAGACCTCTTCAAGATTGGGACTGCAACAGCCACAGTTGTGGCAAGATGCATTACACCAGTATGAACAAGTACGTGATGTGGCTTATTCGTGATGCTTTGACAAAAATAGGTTAACAAGTTGCATCAAATCTCTCTGTGATCAAACATATAAACAAACTTTGTATGTTACTATTGAATAGTACTATAGTGTGAAGGAATTGCTGCATCTCCTCAAGTCAAACTGTTATTTACTGTTTATAAATTATACATTTCAGAAATTAAGACTGATAGAAGATTTTATACTACACACATAACTTGGGTTTCATCTAATATGTTTTTCCATCTCTTAGTCTCATTCTTAATGTTTGTAAAGTCTATTCGTGAGACCTCTTAAGGCAGTGCAAGTTGCCTTGTTTGTTAAACTCAATATATTATTTACTATAATCACTTTGTTGGGCATTGTGACACATTTTTGCAGGGTAACTTGGAGAATTCGGTGGGTGAAAATGTCAAAATGAGTTTCGTTGTCATTTTTTTCAGATTTTATTTTCCCAAAGCCTGCCTAAATAATAATAATAGAGTTTATGTTCTCGGGTATAAATAGGTTCTAGGGCCGTTGTCAGATACATTTTAACCCTCTCCTACTGCTCGGGCCCTGAACACGTTTATACCTACGAACATAAATTGTATTGTTTCACTATAACAGCTATCACTAGCTACTGCATGGTGGATAACTTGCTCTAGTTCTAGATATGTGTACAAAGTATAAATAAAAAAGTTACTAGTTTCATGTTATAGAAACGTAAGAATTAAATTAGGCATGTAATATATTTTTTAGCTACAAAAGTGAAAACAAGAAGCCATTTCAATCAACATCCAATCATGTTAAGAAATAGCTTCTTGTTGAGATCAATTTTGTTATCAAAAAATATGCTCACAACAATATTTTTAAAATTTTGTTCAGATTGCATTGTCATTAAATTGGTGGACTTTATTAAATGAAGTATTAATATTTATTCCCACAACAGATATGCTACCATAACCCTAATTTTATTACAGTTTGCAGAAGCTTACACTCTTTTTCTTACAAGAACTGATCTTTCAATTTGGTTGAGCCTCATTGTTTTTAATATTTGTGACAATTTATAAAATTGCCTCAAATTGTACATTTTTCTATGTAGCTTCCATGTACTGGCAAAAACAGGCTTGACAAGGTGTATTTTTGGTTACCATCATGCCCAATCTTTTGCTTACATTTCGCTCAACCCGAGCCTCGTTCTCATTTAAAAGAAGTGTGTAACTATAAAATACATACAATTCGAATTCTTGATTAGGGAATCAAGCATATTCAATGTACATTTTAATTATTTCAACATAATGTCGATTAATAATCATTTTAATTGGTTTTATTAACTGTCTTTACATAATGCAGGCTTCCTTCATTGATAGTAATAACACAACATTTAAAGATGACATATATTTTGACCAACATTCACTTAGATATTGGGAAAATGTTATACTGTATTGGTAAAATCTTCTATATTTGAAATTTGTGTTCTGTATAAATCATTATGACATTGAACTTCAATTTACCTATTTTTTGGTTTGAGGATCATAGTACATCGTTGACATGCTACATTATACGGAAACTATAGCACTAGAAAAACTATTTTTTTCTGTCTAACTTTTACACTTGCTTTAATCAAAGCTTAATTAGACATCAAAGCTTTCCTGTCATCAAAAGTGGTCATTACTGCATTGCTAAGCTACAAACATAAAAAGTCACCAACCATAACTAAGGGTGCCCAAACCCTACGGCATTGGCCAGGGCAAAGTCCATATCTACTTTAAAACTATTTTATGAGTCGTGCACAATTGGTAAGTTTAACAGGTATGCACAGGTGTTTCCTTGCGGAAACCGGCGTTCCCCTTGTTCTTCATTGAATGCAAGGACAGTTGGTCTCCGAAGACCAATTGAAGGGATTTCTCTCGAACCAGTCGCAAAAAAGGAGATCTCCTAATTTGAGGCCATTTTGATTCTCTGTAATCAGGATGTTGTGGTGGTTAGTATTTACACAGCAATAATGTTCTGTTGGGTAATGTAAATATGACTTGATATTTTAGTATTTATCGAACTGGACAAAATTAAAACTTTCCAATCAAAATGCCATGAACAGGGAAAAAATTTCGTTTTTCTGTGGTTGATGATTGTTTAAATCTGTTTACAAAACAGCAACTAAGTGTACACGCAGCATTTATATAAACATTGTAGTTAAGCAAGGTCGACCTTCTTTTTGGCAAGCAAAATGAAAGACTTGAACCTGGTTGGAGGGTGCTTTGTGTTTGAAGTTGAAACCTTTGGAATTCGCCTTATCTTGTCCCTTCCTTTTCATGAATGACTGAAACATCTCTGGCTTTGCTGGCTTAGAGTCAGAATCGCTTACGCTTTTGCCACACTTGTGACAAAAAAATGCCCCCGAAAATAATTGGGTTCCACAATTATTACAAAACATCTTGTCTCAAGTTAAGCGCGTTTGCTCATACACAGCTGAAAGATGTGGATTTAATTTGTATAGCCCAGTCTTTTTGGCGCCAGCCTCATTTCGATTTGCAGTGTGGGCATGATATGTTATCCTTTAGCCACTGGTGCACACAGGGATCATATCCCGAGATGTGGCAGCACTCTACCACGCGAACTGGAGGGTGCCGTGTGTCGCGGCAAATTGTGCAGGTCATTTTTGCTGAGAAAATCTCCTTGAAAACTGTGACTCTTCCTGCCTCTCTACAGCCCAACTTTGAATTGTTTGCCACTTAGTCTTTATTAATCTTCGTAACTTTGACATCTATCACTTAAGTCCTCCGACATTGGAGTTTCGTGTTCACGGCCTATTTGCATATCGGTTTTTTACAAATAACTCCCAAGGATTCTTGCATGCACCTGTTTTTGTAACTTAACTGCATGAAAAGTACGTGAAGAATAGGGTGATAATCGTTACATTGTTAAATATCAATTAATCAAGTGTTGCAGAGTAAGAATTTGCTTGCGTGCCTGCTCTTGCTAGTGAGTTCAGTTCTCTTGTTGAGGAACACAGTTCTGATTTGCATAAGATAAAATATTTTTCTGCCAGGCAAAAATTACATTTTTTACTAACATTTGAATAAAAAATATTAAAATGTATCTTTTAAGAGGAGGCTTCCTTCACTAACAGTGATTTTCAAGAAATAAAAAGTTCAAGATCAAGAATAAAAATAAGGTTGAAAGATGCAAGTTTATACGATAAAACTAGGTTAAAAGGTTAAAATGTAAAAACAAAAGCTAGTCTAACAACTATTTTGTAAAATCTTATTTAACAGTCTTCTAAAAATTGATTTAGGCATGGGCTTTCTTAGTTCAATTGGCCAGGAGGCCCATTCACTTGTGGCCTTAAAATAGGTGGCCCTTCTTCCCCATTCCGTTCTTTGTTTTGGAAGTCTTGGTAAATAACCGTTCCTGGTGTTGTAGTCATGTGTCTGCGTTAGAGAAGACCTGAAAGAATCGAAGTGCTCTGGAATGTCTCCTTTTATTGCACCTCATACGGTTTATTTGGCCGCCATCTGATACTAGCTCAAGGTTCTCACATTTGGATAACATTATTTAGCTTCCTGCCAACATCAACGTGGTCATTTTTACATTCAAAGTCAATCTGTTGTCGGTATACCATTTCGAGATTAGACTGTAGTCATGTCCAAGAGCAGCTTGGAGTTCAAGGGGTTCTGACACAGAAAAAAAAAACATAACGGCGTCGTCTGCGTACAAGATCAACTGGCTCTTCACCACGGCTTTTGGTAAGCTATTAATATAATTATTAAATAACAGCGGTCCCAAATTACTCCCTTGGGGAACACCTATGTCTATTTGACGAGTCTCTGACGTCTTCCCATTTATCCAAACGTTTTGTCGTCTATCATTAAAATAAGACGCAAACCACCTCAAGGCACTTCTAGACAAACCCATGTGTTCTAGCTTTCCCAGGAGCACTTTATTATTTATAAAGTCAAAGCTTTGGAGATGTCAACAAATAGTAAACCGGTGACTTTTCCTTCGACCATAGCTTCTAAGACCCAGTTGTTTAACTGTCCAATAGCTTGTGCAGTGATGTGACCACGCCTAAACCCGTGCAGATGTGAATACAAGAAACCCGATTGGTCTAAAATAGCACTCATCTGTGTATGCACCACTCTCTCCATAACTTTGCTCGACACCGGCAACAAAGAGATGGGTCGATAGTTCTCCACCAACAGCTTATCTTCAGACTTGTATAAAGGGGTAACACGTGCTACTTTCCACAAAGTCGGGACAGACCCGTCCTTGATTGACTTGGTGATAAGATAGGTTATTTAGGGAGCAAGTTCTATTTTAGCATCCTTTATAAGTCTTGCCGGTATTTTGTCAAGTCCAGCCGCCTTGTTTATTCTCAGTGAAAGCAAGATCTCACAAACAGCCTTAGAATCAACTTACTGTAACTGAGATCGTTTGTCATCCAAGCCTTGAGTGCACCTATTGTTCATCATCCTCTTTATAGGGGCGTGCCGATTTGAAACATCAACAAAGAGACTATTCCAAGCTGAAACGGCGTCATTAGTATCATCGAAAAACTCAACTGTAATTCAGGAAACGGCAGTCAGATCTTTGCGAAATTGTTCTTTATTGTGGCGCTTGAATGATCTTATTTAGCGCGAATTATTGCAGGGGCCTTACTAATTCCCGCTTTCTTGAGAGCGAAAACTATAATGCACAGAAAAATATGAATACACTGAGGAATGTTTTGACCTCTATTTTCGACGTTTTGGCTTTTTGCCTTTGTCAAGTTTTCAGTGAAGGTATGTTAATTATCGTTAATAACATTGCGTATGAAAGGTAAATTATCGTAAAGAACAAACAATAACAATGTTGCTAAATTGAGTGAGTGAGACTAGGACCAGATATGCAGATTTCCTATAAATGTATATGAACATTAAAAGGGGGTCCTCAACCCAAACGTTTGTTAACTCTTACGTTTTATCATCGACAAGTTTACAAGAATTAAAATTTTTCTTGATATGGCTTCTTTGGTTATTCAGGCGGATGTTAAGAGGTGTCTCACTTTTTCCCACATATCAATTGTTATATTTAAGACATTCAACTACATATATCACCCAATGTGACTGGCAATTGAGCTCATGGAGTAGTTTGTACTCCCTGCCGGTTGCAAAGCTTCTTAAGTATATATTAGAATTGAAAGGAGTTGCGAAAAACCACACTATGAACTTCCAACAGCAGAATCCTAGATGGATTCTTGAGGAGTTGCTTAGCAAAAATTTACATTAAGAATAAAAATTAGCAAACTGCCACTCCTTACTGGTCCTTGAAGCTTTATTAAAACGTTTCGGCCGTTCTGCCTTTTTCAGTTAGAAATATGAATGATAAGGTTACATTTTGAAGTTAAAACAATTCTATATAAAAAAAGAGTGCCGTCAGATAGCATTGTGTCGTACCTCATTTGTTTTTTGCCGTTTCTTTTGCTGCGAAGAAATCAAAGCAAAAGGTTGAGCTAAATATTAAAATGATACCAAATGAGTACTAATGGCGAAAAACTACAAAAATATAAACAATATGTACAACATAATAATAACATTAATAAAAATAAAAATAACAACAATAATAATGAAAGTAATAATGATAATAATGTTCAAAACAAAAACAAAAATAAGAAGCCGCGCAAGATGGTTTTTCGTGGGGTGCTCTAAAAGAACAAGAATTATAAAAAGTTATAATAAAACAAGTATAAAATAGAAGGGAATCTTAAAAGTTAGCATAAACTGTTTCAATACCGAATTTTAAAATTTTCAAAAAGTAGCATTTGTTTTAGTGCTTAAACTTAGGTTATTAAAATCGTTTATACAAAAAATCACGATTTTGTTGTTTGCACCAGTGTTGATTAGTCTTACAAGCTGGGAGTCTAAACTTCCGTGAGTTTCTGGTAATTAAGTTGTGACATTAGGAATATTGAATATGTGACAAGGAAAAATCCAGATGGGGTACAGCAAATGATCCAAGGGGGCCTGTGTATACCAAATCAAAAGAATCCATTGGGAGGGGGGCTGGAAAAACTGGCATTTTACACGAAATCTTCCTGGCAGGATCTTCCAGCCAGGGGGGCTAGGAACTGCATTTATTGTATCTATTACCCGTCAAAAAAAATTGTGATCAACTCACACAGGGAAAAGTTCCATCATCTGACATGTTGGGAAAAGTTGGAAAATGATGGAAGATGATGGAAAATGTTGGAAAAAGTTGGAAGATGTTGGGAAATGATGGATATCCACTATTGGAAGATGTTGGATTTACAACATAAATGATGGAAAATGTTGGAACTTCCAACATTTGAGATCCTTCCAGATGATGGGTACCCTCTATTTTAGATGTTGTGTATCCATCATTTTCCAACATTTTCCATCACTTTCCAACTTTTCCCATAGTTTTCCTACTTTTTCCAACATCTGAGATGTTGGAAAAGCCACTAAAAATGTTGTGTAATGCACTTTCCAACATCTTGATGTTGGACAATGTTGGAAAATGATGGGTTCCCAACATCTTGTTCTTGACGATAATGTTGGAAAATGATGTAAGAAGTTGGATATTCCAACATTTAATGTTGGGTAACCAACAATTAACGTTGGGTTCCCAACATTTAACGATGAGTACCCCACATTTAACGATGGGTACCCAACATTTAACGATGGGTACCCAACATTTTACGATGGGTACCCGACATTTAATGATGGGTACCGAACATTTAATGATGGGTACCCAACATTTTATGATGGGTACCCAACATTAAATGTTGGATTATACAACACTTAAATGTTGGATATACAACCATTTATCCATCCAAAAATTTTTTACTGCTGTGGAGACCCCTAAAATTATTCAACCTGGAAAGTTGGTAATCACAAGCCCGTGAATTGTGTTAGGAACTGAAATCTGGGAGTTGTTATGGAACATATTCTAATAGCCTGTAGTCTTTTTTCAAAGCTACAGGCTCGGACAAATCATTGTGTACTTGTGAATCTTAGAACACATAACATTCAGGCAACAAATAAAGTTCAAGGCTTGTGAAAATCTGTTTCAATATCTCACTTACTAGCATTCCAATGAAAGACAAACACTTTTATCTTTACTTCTTTCATGTTTTATTTCATATATTTGTTCACCAAACACATTGTTCAGACATGGCATCAAGAAACTCGTTTAACTGTATTTCACAGATCAAAGACCAACTACATTCAGCAAGTTACAAATCAATAATTAATTGTAAGTTGTTTAAACCTACACAGACCAGCTAGTGCAGGTTATAACGATTACCAGACCACTTAAGCTTGCAGAACAGATTAATTTCTGTACTATGTCTGTACTATGTCTGAAGTTTGCATAATTTATATATTAAGTACTTCAAATGTACAAATTATATAGATAAATATTCCAATTTATAATCTTTGATGCAATGCTACTGCTTTTTTATACCAAGTCTGGAACACAAACTTATCAATATAAATAATCAGCATGTAGTGCATAATTTTAAATCTGTAAAAGATTTTACCTCCTCGTACTTAGTATTCGCTTCTGCAAGGAATTTGTTTGTTTCCTTCAGCTTGTCTCTCGGATCTGACATGTCAGTTATTAGCGGTGCTAATAACTCATCTAGAAAGGATCGAAGTTCCTCCTTTGTGATGTAGTTTCCACTCATTGTACTTACAAAATGTAGAACAAAAAGACAGAAAAGACAACAGGAACAAGCACTTCCCTCACTGGGCAACAACAAAGTCAAAAATGCTCTGTCGTTCTCTGTCTCTCTGTCTCCTGTCGCTCTCTTTATAT
>JAOBYE010729997.1:0-10023 GCA_025403585.1 Parazoanthus swiftii | reverse complement strand
ACGAGTTTTACAAGAGCTTAAAAAAGGTCAGTCGGGGGGGAGGGGGGGGAGGAGGGGTCGGGCCGTGATCCCTGTATAATCTTATCGCGATCAAGGCACCTTTTTCAAAATCCAGATCTGTTATGCGAAATTAACTTTCCTAAGTTTTTCTTTATATATATATATATGTGCGTGTGAAGGTGTAAGTCAACCTTGACATAGAGTGCTCGATGCTGTAGTGGCAGAGCGAAGTATAAACAATTTTCTATATTAAGAATGACTCATAGACGGATTTTTCCGTAACTCTGAGTTTGCGCTTACGCGTTCGTCAGACAGAATTTTTATTCAATATATATGTATATATATAAAGAGAGACAGAGAGATTGTATATACATCAGCATATTCAGTGCTTCCTTCACAAAACAATTTGGCTTTGAAAAACATAGTAACCCAGAGTCAATGTTCTTAAACTTCTATCTTATAGAACATAACGTACACTGTTGTTTTAAACCAAAAATAGTTGAGCCGAACATATGAAGACCAAACTTACCTCCGAGTAAGGTAGCCTAAGATGAAAACTCCTAGTCAAACACTGGCCCAAGTGCATTTTACGAAGTTGTGGTATAAAGACATACGGAGTATCCTGCCTCATTCTCTTTTTTAAAAATGTTAATTTTGATTAAAATTTAAATAAAGATTTGTTGTTATACAGGTACTCCAAGGCCTTTTGGCACAAGAGGAAGAGACTTTCAGTATTACTTTGGAAGAGTATTGGATACTGAAGAAAGTAAGGAAGTCGAATTCAAATCATTTGCTGGTGAAACTATCAATCGACTGCCATGGAAGATGATGGAAAAAGTAAAAAAGTTCGTATGCGGTTGCTTAAATGCTGACAGGAATGGCATTATTTATTTTGGAATCCGTGACAACCAGGAACAGGACTCCAAGTTTAAGTGTGGAGAAGTTGTTGGACTTGATATAGAGAACGCCAAGGATGACATCGTAAAGGCGCTTCAGTGTGTCCTTGACGATCACCTTAAAAGCGATGAAGGAGCACTACAGAAAGGTGGAGATCAAGACTGCATCAGATTGGAGTTTGTCCCTGTTGTAAAAGACGGTCAAAAGACCGGTTTATATGTCGTTGAGTTCGAGGTGTCCCGTGATTGGAAATTTTGCAAGGATGGAGTCTACCACCAAAAGAAGTGGACGGAGAAAAGGAGTGGGAAGAATGAGAAAGAAGATAAAGCTAAGAAAGGCCTTCACGATTTCTACAAAGTCCACAAAGATGACTACGACGATGTAGTTATCCGAACCAATGGATCAACTGTAACTGTTAAGCAGCATGAGGTCAAGAAGCAAGTTCAAGAGCCACTTACAATTAAGTACAAAGAATGGAGAAAAGAATCGAAACAAGGTTTGAAATCGCTGATTTTGCTTTAACTGTACAAAACAAACAACCCATTTGAACTCAATAACAATGCAAGCTGCAGTTTGTTACCAATGACGTTTTATAATCATTACGACTGTTGCTACAGTTATCAGCAATATATCAGTAGCCGTAATGATTATACCAGATTTAATCAGGATGGGAACAAATTGGCCATTCAATGGTGTTGACAGGTGTTCTTAACAAGAATCATATACTACACGTTCTGTTTCAAGACCATATGAAAATTGAAGTCAAAGGAGAGCAAATTGCATGCAGCAAATTCATTTTACCTCGCTAGCGTCTTGTGTCTTTTTTCTGTCTCCTTAACTTAGTTAGATCTACCGCATGAAATTAGTTTAGCCACCACCGTTTTTTTGATGCTGTATTTAATAATCTAAATTTTACTTGCGTTTATTTTTAGGTTCACGGGAACAAGCGCAAGGTAAGTTTTCTATGTGAAAACATTGTTGAGTACAACTAGAGTAACCTAAAATTTGTTTTTGGGCAGTTAGAAGTTAACTCAAGATGTAAAAGTTTGTCGTGTAGTATGCCCAACATGGCGGTAAAGTGTTTTGCAAAGGAGACATAATTAGGTTTGAATTTAAAAATTTTAAACCAGTAGGACGTCATTTTTACGTATCTTAATGTATTTTTGCATAGAAATTAACTTCAATGATGCCGATGTGAAGAGGTACAGCACCTTTACCAGAGAAAGACTGCACGATTTGAACTGGAAGGAATACAGGTATATTCTTATTGCAAACAAACTTCCTCCCGAGTATAGAGACACACCTGCTCTATCATTTCTTCAAAACATCCCTTGGACAGCAGTGTTTGATCTGTTTGATCCTGCTTCTCGAAAGGATGGTTTGTATTACGTCTGTAATGAGACAACGGACGCGCCAAGACCAAAGGTTGTAGAGCTTGAAGACTTGAAAGACTTAACATCTCATTTGGGACAAGAAAAAGAAGAGCCTCTGTCAAGTAAAGGTACAACATGGATATTTAGAGGGGACAAAATGCAAGAAGGAGACTGGATAAAACACTCCAAGAACTACCTATATCAAGCACTTGATGCCTACAAGAACTACCTCTCTGCAGAACGGATGGTCTGCGTTTTCTTGGGTCTGAGTGAGAGTGCAACAATTGAAATGTCCGACATCTTGGAAAGCTGTTTTAGCATACTCGGAGATTCAGCTTCCAAGAGCATTTCAATATTCAGTGAGCACCAATCCGTTGTCGATGCACTACTTCGTTCTTCGAAGCATACCATGAAGAAAGAGATCCGTGAGTGCTCCATATCTGGAATGCCATGGACGCTATTGAAGGAAAACGTGCGCGAAATGATTGGATTTAGCAAATTTGAAGAGCGTGGAGCCACAACAGAACTTCCCTACTATACGGGAGAGTACAGAAAAGTGCTAAACAAGAAGATTAATTCCTGGGAAGACCTCGAGGTTTACAGCCCAAATCCGAAGCTTTCAGATTTTGTACAAGACATCGCTAAGGCACGTGACAGCTTTTACAGAGGGGACAAGATCCAACAGCTCAACTTGCTGCACAGCCACGATATTCCTCGCTCTGCCGAGACAAAGGTGCGGCAAAGAATTGATGAAACTTTAAAGAGCCTGGAGAAACCACTTACGGAAGCAAGTTGTACCGTGAAAACTGTTTCAGTGCCGTACGAAAGCGGTTCAGGGGCGACAACGCTCTGTCGACGAATTCTGTGGAACATGCGAAAAGAGTACCGCTGTGCAGTAGTTAAGGCAGTGACGTCAGCAACAGATCTCCAAATAGAGCAGCTGCAAAGAACAATGTATGACGAGAAGAATATTGCCTACGCTCCACCCGTAGTAGTGCTGATGGACAATTTTCATGAGAATGAAACTCGTCGTTTGAGAGAGAGAATTGCAAATCGACAGTTTAAATGTCTGATTCTTTCAACGGTGCCGATTGTTCACACACAAGCGGAAGTGAGGTGGGACGTGACGCCACTTGGTCAACTTGATCACGAAGAAACCGCATTGGTTAAAGATATTCTTATCAACATCACTAGCGATTCCGCGAGGCAAAGAGGCGCGGAAGAGGTTCTCGAAAGAGAAAAACGTTTCATCTGGTTTGGCTTAGAGTTGTTTGGACGAAATTATGTAAACATTGAAGACAAGTTAAAGAACCACATAGAGAGCGTCCTTGGCCAAAGTTCTTCCAAACAGAAAACTCCACTCGCAGAAATGGTGCTGAACTTTTGTTGTCTTTTGCATTACTATAGTGACAACCGGAAAATTTTTCCAAACCCAATTGTTAGTGACTTTCTTTATCAATGCAGAACGGATTTGAAGGGTGTGGACACCTTCATTACAATGGACGAAATACACAACCTTTTCGGAGGTCTTCTGTTAGAAGGATTTGACGAAACGCATGGATATTACGGATGGAGACCTGCTCATGCTCTAGTGGGAAAAGTTGTTATTGAAAAGATGAATCTCGAAGAATCCGCAAGACTTCTTCTTGAAAAGACATTTAAGCACGCGGGTAAGGCGTATGTGGTAAAGTATCTAGTGCAAAACATTGTCAAGGTTTTACTGGACCGCAGACGAATCTCGGATGCAGTGGTGGTTACCAGTTTTGAAGATTTTGAAGACATCAATTCTGACTTGGAATTAGAAGTGTTTGGGTATTCTGCAATTCGGACAAGATATTCTCCTCTCATCAGTGACATTGTTGATGGCAAGGATGGAATTCAAGCGGCAATGACCCTGCTGATAATGTTGTGCGAGTATGTTACACAGAATGAAGATAAAGCCTATGCATGGCAGCAGCTGGCGCGTTTCATTGGATACGAAGTTGGACCAAAGGCGATTGAAGTGGGAGATCAAATTTTTGAACGAATGCTAATTGCTGTCAAAAACCAAGCGTGCGACAATGGTTGCACATCCACCCTCACCACGGGAATAGAAGCCGCACACAGAGCAATTGATATTGCAATTAGCTATCAACCAAGCTACAGCCATCACTACGGGACAAAAGGTGAACTATACAAGCTGTATCTTCGCACAGTGAAAGAACAAGCGCAGTCAAGCGGCAATTTGCCCGTTTCTCTTCTTGATGTTACCGAGACCTGCAGACAGGCGGTCAAGGTGTACGACAAAGCTTTGGAAGCGCAGCGTGACTTAAACTTGTTTGCCCTTATTGGAAAAATACAGGTCATCATCGAGCTCTTCGTTATCATCAAAACACTGCCATGTTTTCAACAAGAGCAGCTTTTTGCCAGGTATTTGAACAGAGAAGAAATGCCTTTGGATGTACAAAACCTGATGCCAAAAGAGGAACACAAGTACGTTCACGGACGCGCGTTGGCTGCTCTAGATTATATAAATCAAATATTTCGTAGCGTTTCACTCCGCCAAAAGACCAGCTACGAAGAAGGAGATAGTAGAACAGCGTTAAACGATGAGCGTATAAGGGCATCGAAGCTTCGAAGGAAACTCTATGAAGTCTGTAGCTATGACAGGAGTGATTTTGGTGAAGTAGAAGTGCCGTCGTCCCCTTTTGCTGATCAAGCACCAGCTTTAATGCAAGAGTATGTTGAAGATGCTCTCTTCAAGAATGACGAAAACCCCTACAGTGCATGGACACGCATGTTACCCTCACAAATATCTAATATTTACAACCTCCTTAAAGGAATTTGTGAACGTGGTTATGGTGGGCATGACACAATGCTGACCTGTTGCAAAGCGTGTTTGCAGATGACCGAGAAACCTCCCGTTGAAGAGCTTCTACGGATTGTAGAGAAATGGCTAGAGAAATCGCCAAACTCAGAATGGGCAAATCTGTTCAACTACATGGTTCATTTTCCAATTCCAAACAACAGTTTAGCTACAAATTTGAGAATTGCGAAGTCTTCTATCAGCAAGTGTTATGAAATTGTAACACAACGTATGAAAAAGGAAAGTAGAAAGTCGGGTGCAGACTATCTTCTCGGAAAAGGAATTGGACTCAATGCCTTTGTTCCAAACCACGAACTGCCTTCAAGACACAAACCTCAGGAGTCAAAAACCGACTTTTGGAGACGAAAAGAAATATCGCACAAATTAGAGAGAGTTCGTGGACAGAAGAACGCCACGAGGAAAGGGATTATTGATTATCAAGGAATCCATATACGATTTGACGACTCCCTGTACCCAAAGGAAAGCAAAGATGACTTGTGGTTCTATGTTGGTTTCTCACTAACTGGCCCGTACGCTTATGATCCGATTGACAGCGACGACTACGCAACCATCACGACAATGGAGCGCAATGATCAACAGTTCGCAAGCTCTCCAGTTTCAGAAACGCCCTCGAATTCAAGAGGAGAAGTCCTCAAAAAGGCTTCAAAGAATACCAGCCTTCGCGACCGCTATCAATCCAAGACTCCATCGGAATTACAATCCTCACCTGGTATGTGTTCATTGAAAACTGGAAATTTTCAACTTACGTCAAAAGACGGTTTAGCACCTCCAGCTCATAGATCCAATTGTGCTCAAGAAAACAACGCACCGCTAACAGGTAGTTACAGTACTGCAGCAACAGCCGACGGTGGTCAGGGAATAGCTTCATATGCAACTGTTGTCCAAGAGGGATGTCAAGTGCTAAGTTTGGACACTCGTTCAGGAGGAGTGGAAACGCCAAAGATGCTTTCTCCTGTTTCTGCAGAGCCGTCATGGAGACAAGTGTCAGGTCGACAGGGAAAGAAGAGCAAAACATTTCGTCCAACACATGAAGATCAGCAAGGAAGACTCCACCATGGTGCCTGGATGATGGGGGGTAAGAAATCAAAAGACTGCGAAAACCACAGATCAGCGAGCAAAGTTTCTCGAGAAGTCTTAAACAAATGCGCATTTGCCCACTACTGGTGTGGAGACACTTTGCAGTACATCTGCCTGAAATGTACAAATGAAAGAAAAAAAAGGTGTAGTGACTATAGAGGTCACCTACATCACAGGTGGAGTTTGGGACCTTTCTTATCTGGTAGTGGAGAGTTGTGGAGAGACAACTTATCCTAAACAATTCTTTCAACAGTTACAAGGTAGCAGTCCGTTGAGAACATTAAACTGCCATTGTTTCTAATTTTCGAACCACCTGCTAAAGAAACTGGAAAAGACCAAAGACAACAAGTAGACCTTTCTATATTGTAACAGAATATCACTGTCTCGAGCTCAATAAAATTATGCCCACCTCAGTGTTTGATCAATTTACACTATCTAAAACATCAAACAAAATGGTACAAAATCTGAACGTATGTTGTAACAACTGAAGTCAAAAGTTAGTAAAGCTTCCGGCGTTACCGTTACACGTCTGTGAATTTGATATCCAGCTGTCTTACGGAGGTGAAACGTAACCAAACAGAAAGAAACAATAAGCAAGACTAAGTAGTGTGAAAAGGATCGCAGGCAAGACGCTTGCCTTCGGGTCTCAGGATCAGCTCTCCAAACTCCACACCTTGGGAACAGATTCTCTTTCGCCCCCGGAGTTGGCAAACCTTATCAACAACGCCTTTCTTAAATCTATGCAAGGTTTTCAACCCCTGGATTCTTCCCCTCCTGCTTCAATCGTGCCGGCTGACGTTCTACGCGTGTCTGAAGCTGATGTGCTGAAGGCTCTGAATACGCTTAACCCAAGCAAGTCACTTGGACCGGCGGCATTCCGAATTGGCTCTTACGGGACTTACCCTGAAACTCTTGTTTGTCCAATCACCACCACATTCAACAGAAATATCGCCGTGCAGGGGCTACCCCAGTCCAGGACGCTGGCTAACGTTTTTCCCACCCCAAAACAACAGCCCATTGAAGATATCAACAAACACCTCCGCCCAATTTTTCTAGCTCCATCACTGTCCAAACTTGCAGAGGACTCTGTTGTCGCTTCTTATGTTAGTTCTGCAAATCCTACAAGTCACTGACCAGGATCAATTCAGTGGCAACCCCATATCCTCTACCATCCAAGCCTTAGTGTTTATGATTCATCACTGGCTACAGACCACTGATGGTTCTAGCGCAGCGGTCCGCGTAGTGCTGTTTGATTACAAAAAAGCTTTTGATCTGATTGATCACCATCTCCTTGCTCAAAAGATCTACAACCTATTCATTTATCGTGGGGTGGCACGTTGGGTCGTCGACTTTTTGTCCAACCGGAACAGCGCGTCAAGCTTTCATCGGACCGCTTCTCAGAATGGGGTTCCGTGCCGGCGGGGTCTCTCAAGGTACGAAATTGGGGCCATGGCTGTTCCTGCTGCTGATAAATGATCTTCTCATCCCAAACGTAAGCACCTGGAAGTACGTGGACGACACAACTATTTTACCACGAGGCAATCCCGATAACAACCAGAGCATTGCCGGCCTTGCCATCCTTGTAACAAGTATCTGGAAATACGCGGACGACACTGCCATAACTGAAAGTCTACCTCGAGCCGGCACCCAAAGCGCTTTCAACCTGGTTGAAGACTGGTCCATTACTCATCTCAATTTAGCATTATCTGATATGCTAATTGCTAAGGTTATACATTAAGGTTACTGTGGATAGCAGATCAACGTGGACAAAAGGGTCGAATTCAACGCATTTTGTGGCGAGTTCCTTTGAAGTAAGGCGAAAAGACATTTGAGGTCTAAACATTTTGCTCTTTGACTTGGACCTCATTAGCTTTGTTGTTTGTTCCTTTAAAGTATTTTCGGACTGGCCTAGTGTGAGGTGAGCCTTAGCACATACTTGACCATTTAAGGTTGAACAACTTCTGTCGGCGCCGGTGCGCGTGGTAGGAAAGGTTTGATATCTGACTTGCAACTCAAAGGACTAGCGTTCTAAGCTCGCCTTACCACTTTTGCGTCCTTGTGCAATATACCTTACGCCTTATACGCCTTACGCCAATATACCTTGTGCTATTTTCTACAAGCTCAGTTTCAAGAGCTTCCTGTCTCGCCACAAATTTCCTGGATTTCGCTTACAAGAATACAATTGGCTTGTCAACACTGACCTTAACATGTAGGGTATGTTGTTTCACAAACTTTTGCTTGAAAATAGTAATTTTATTATTTACATTTAAATCAAAAGCACCAGATTTTTACCGGTTTCACTGGAGAAGCATATTAACTGTGATGATCTACATAACCAATCTTAAAATTGCAACTCTCTGCTTCTTGGGAAACAATTCTTAAGCATACCCTAAATCCGCTTCTCCGTGACTTCTGACTGCTTTGTAATAGTGTCCTGAACTTCCTTATAAACTTGACTTGGCAAGGCTGTCGTTTAGGACCTGTGATTGATTTCTTGGTGGTCGAACAACTTCTGTGTTGGTGGGCACCGGATCTAGTTATCAAACCTCTTGTCATATCTCATTTTCCATGTTCACAGACTTTAATCTCTATTGGTCGTAGAGTTATATTCTTGCAATTGGATGGACTGATATCAGTGTATAGGCTGACGTCCTGGGGTCATGAGAATGCTGTTCCTTCTGCATTTCAATACTAAACCAAAAATGCAGTTGAAATCCCTACTGACTCATCATTCTTCTTAGCTCCAGAGTTTTCCCTAGTGTGCGGCAAGGTGCTTCTGTCACCTCTTGAGCTTGAATCTGTCTTTGAGAAAGCATTGACAACAAGTCAGCGTTTACCGCGAAACGGTCTTGAACAAAATAATGCCTTCATTCTCATCTGTGTCCTCTTCAAGGGATACATGTATGTGTTAAGTTTCCTTTAAATATTTACCTTGCATTATATTTCAGTTCATCGTGAAAGTGCACGGCAGCTTCTATATAGTCCTTTTCGATCTACTTTTATCGTCTCTAATCTCTTTTTAACTAACTGAACACATGCGTTTCTCTCAAGCTATAATTTTCCTATTCATCTAGCTTCATTTTTGTATTTAGGTTTGTTTGAGTTTCAGTTACCCAATCGCTTACACAGTTAGGCCATCTTAATTTAAATAAAAAACATCAGAGTTCTTTTAAAGTTTACGAGCTTGTTTTTAATGTTTCACAGCTTGTAGTATAGTCATGCATTGATAACTCCTCAATTCTACTTTGCCACTGGATTATGTCGCGGCGAAGTCGCTTTCGAGTAAGATCTGAGGACGTCGTTATGTATATTTATCATATAAATATATATTTATTATATTTTTAACAATTGTTCTACAAACGCGCGTTGGACAAGTGCTTTTAGATGGCGGACGAGGTGCAAGTCACCAAGTCGGCTATCATAAGCTCATACCCAACAAGTGTGAGTGGAACAATTGTTTTATTAAGTACCAAAAACTGGACAAAAATATGTCGAACCTTATATTCTACCGACTTTAGTTTTCGGACCATTTTGACGGAAAATTTTCCATGATAAAGTTGTCAGTTTCCATATTTGGAAAATTACAGGATATAGGATTTAGACCTTGAGTAGAGAGCCAATCAGACTACCAGAAATTCAATATTCAGTGTTTGTTATTCAATAAACACATTTTTTTTGCATATCTTTTATCATTTTTAATTGCACACGCATTGCTTGCTTTTTGTTTTGTTTGCATATCTAGCGCATTAACAGGAAAGGGGTCTCCTATTTCTATTCCGAGAGACTAGTTTTTGGCTTCATTCAGAGATC
>JAOBYE010729986.1:0-10023 GCA_025403585.1 Parazoanthus swiftii | reverse complement strand
TCTAGTATTCTATTGAAGACAGATAAAAGGGATATTGGGCGATAGTTATTAGGGCTTGTTTCAGAGCCCTTCTTAAAAACAGGGAGCACTCTAGCCGTTTTGAGACTGTCTGGAACAACTCCAAGTGAAAAAGAACAATTGAACAAAATTTCGAGAGGCTTGGATATAAGTTCTTTAAGAAGTTTCAAAATTTTTGTTGGTATGCTGAAAGGACCAGAGGCTTTATTAACATTCAGGTTAGAGATTTCTTCCTCAATCTCTGAGGAGCATGTAGGAAAGAGAAAAAAACTGATGGTTTGGGGAAAAGGAGGTAGATAGCTTGTAGGTGATGCATATGCAGATGGCACTTCATTAGCAAGCTTACTGCCTATATTAGCAAAATAAGTGTTGAACTCATTTGCAATTCTAGTTGCTTCAGTAATTTCAAAATTGTTGATGATAAGTTTAGAAGGTACAAATGAGGGTTTTTGTTTAAGTGAAATTATCTGCTTAATTCCAGACCATGTTTTCCTACTGTTGTTTTTGTGAAGATCAAAATATTCATTGTAATGTTGCCTTTTACTAAGCTTAATCAAGTGATTGATCTTATTTCTATAGTATTTCAATTTAGTATGATAATAAGCTGTTCTAGTTTTGATGAATTTTTTAAATAACCTATTTTTAACTTGAATAGCAGCTCTAATGCCTTTGGTTATCCATGGCTTATTTCTCATGTCTGGATCCATCACTTCAGTCTCCAGCTCATCAATGTCCTTCTCCTGGCTGATATTGCCCGCTTCAAGTTCTACCGTAATCACCTCTACGGTCATGCGAGTGAGGCAAAGATTAATGATGTTGACTTCAAGAAGTACTGGAATGAGATCCGAGATGTTCTGGTGAGGCTGAGTGGGAAGAAATGGGAGAAGGACATTGATGAGCTGGAGACTGAAGTGATGGATCCAGACATAGAGGAGCATTACATCGAGCTGCTGAAGGACTGGTACAAAGACGATCATTCCATTCTGGACAAACTGGACCAGATGGAGAAGGAGCAGAGTGAAAAATTGGAGCATATTGAGACAGAACAAAACAAAGGCTTTCATTCTGTTCTTCAAAGACTTCAGAAATTGGAAAAGGCATGGATTAAAGAACAAAATAAAGTAAAAAGTAAGTACTTTGTTATTTCAAACGCGTAACCCTCTTTCTCACCCAACGTACCCTACTCATAACGTTATATCTGATTTTGGTTAGAGGTTTCTTTCGTCTGTACAATTACATGTATCCTCTCTTCTGTTTAATCTGTGTGACTTGCAATTGTAGCAAAATGTAGTTTCTCACTCTTGGGAAACTTTATAGTTTCTCAAGGCAAGGACAATCATCATTTCAAAGAATACTTTAAACTGACAAAAAACTGTCCAGGACCCGGTTGTTCAACGGTTGTATAACTTTATCCAGTGGATAATTCCCTATCAATTGGATAAAACTTGCTCATTGTCCAATCAAAATTAAGAACGTGCAAACTTTATCCGTTCGATACAGATTTACCAGCTGAAAAGAGTTACCCATTTTTTGAACAACCGGGCCCTGCTTATTGTTTTCTATACCTTCATTGCTATAAGTCGACTTGCATATCTTTTTTATGTATAAAGTGAAAAAGCAATATAAGAAAAAAATTGCGTGTTGTCATGTGGCAAGTCTAACCTTTTTCTGCATTACCAGGAACTCGTCTCCACGATGCTCGTCAAATATATACTTGTGTTAAATATTAGTGATAGGTAACTTTCAAACCAAAAGAATGGGAATATATAAATAAATACAGTTACTAAAAGCAAGAACAATCTTGAACTCGAAGAACTTAGAATACCAATGTTAGTGTCCTCTTCGTTATAACTCTATCTATTATTCTGCACAACTAGGAACTCATCTACACGATGTTTCTCAAAGAATGAGAGCTTCACTTCAGCAGTTCTACAAAGATGAATTCAGCACAATTCAGCCATTGCCCTGGTGTGAAGACAGGTATGACATGGACAATACCTACACTGACATCGTGATAAAAGAAAGAAAAAACAAGGAATACTCCGAAGAAGTCTCATTCAACTCGATGATCTCCAACTTTACCACCAGTGCTCCAGGTAAACCAAAGCCACTTTTGATTGAGGGAGATTCTGGAATTGGGAAAACTACGTTGTGCCATAAACTGTGTTATGACTGGGCGACAAAGCCAGACAGTGTTCTCAAACACTTCGATCTTGTGCTCTTTGTAGAATGTTGTAAGTATTCAAGTAGCTTAAAAGACACTGTAATTGAACAGACATTCCCAGACGACTTTCCATTTAGCAGAGATATTATGTGGGATTATGTAAAACAGAACGAGGCAAATATTCTGTTTGTAGTTGATGGCTATGATGAGCTTAGCAACACTGAACCGCAGTCCGACATTGTTAAGCTCATTCATGGCAAGCTATTACGTGAAAGCTGTGTACTAGTAACCTCTCGGCTGGACAAGAGTGGTGATATACATCTTAATTGTAAAAAAGCAAAGTGTTTTAAAATGTTTGGGTTTTCCCAAAATAACATTGACAAATACGTCAAGGAGTACTTCTCTAAAGATAAAAGAAAAGGAGTAGAGCTAGTTATTGAAGTAAGGCAAAACGATAGCTTATTAACAGAAGAATATGTAACACCATTGCATTTAATGTTTTGTTGTCTTTTGTGGGACGACGATGTAGAAAGTCCTCCTTCCACAGTCACAGAACTATACCATCGTATTCTTTTACTGATGGTATCTTTGTACTGTAAAAAGCATGGTATACCAGTAGAAGGTGAGAAAATCCCTGAAGATGTTCAAGCCGACCTTCTTCGTCTCGGCAAAATTGCGCTCGAAGGTATTCAGAATAACAGCAATTTTTTCGTTGAGAATGAACTTCGTAATCAACTACTTGATGATAGAATTGCTAAAATTGGTTTCCTGACCACAGCTCGCACCAGATCTCGACTTTCTTGTGCGACTTATTATACATTTACTCACAAAAGCTTTCAGGAATTCTTAGCCGCATATTTTCTTGCTTCAGTGATCAGGAAACTTAACAACATTCCTGAAGAAAACCAAAAAGTTTTTAAATATCCTCTTTTATGCTCGTTTTTGGTGGGTTTACTTCAGGAGGAATCTGAGCCAGTCTTCAATTTGTTTAGAGATGACACAGTCAATAAGGCAGAAAAAATGGAAATTGAAAATGAGGACACTTCTCATGTTGTTCCTCTTCTTTTTGGTTCTGACAATTCCAGCACTTGTTGTTTAAACGAAAGCTTTTATCAGAACTTCACCAAATTTAAAATAAAAAAACTCGCTCAAATGTTCCAAATGTTGAGCGAGTGCACTGAAGACCATGAAGGTATCATCCGTACTTGTGCCATGTTATTGCCAAGAGAAATGATTCTTTCGTCATTTTATGTGAGAAATATTCGTTTTGCAGCGTCTGTATTGAAACTACTTCGTGTCCGTGGAAATCCCGTGCAAACTATCATTTATCATTTTTCAGAACTGCTTTGTGTTTTGTTGCCAATAACAAAGCTGTTGGAAACTTTGAAATATGGTGCTACTGTTAAATTGTTACACATTGGACTAGAGACACAGTACATTCTCGCTAACAAAAACATTTGTGAGGACGTTTCTAACTTTTTGAAAAGCAGTTGCACAGTTTGTGAAATGCATCTTCACATACATCATAAATTTCAGATGTACTCTGACAAGCCTCCTCTTCTGAAAATCAAGAATACAGAGATAAAAGCAGTTTTACTTTGTATCGAGGCCATTGCCAATGCGTTAAGAACTAACACAAGCTTGCAAACGTTGTGTCTAAGCCATTGCTTGCTTGACACAGAGTGTCTTCAAACTCTCCTTGAAGGAATGAAACTCAACGCCAGTCTGAAAAGTTTAGCTATCAGGTGTATGGAGTACATAGGGTTTGATGGATGGAAAGCTCTTCACGACTTTCTGACTACAACCAAGACTCTAAAAGCTTTGGATGTTAGTGGCACGTCGTGGGAGAAAACCAGCCCAAAATCAAAGTATGTGACTAAAAGTTACAGTAAAGAAGAAGACGGCCTTCTTGCTATTTCATGGGCACTCGAGAAGAACTGTAGCCTCACAGAACTAGTTTTTGGTAACTGTTACCTACAGCAGTCTCAGCTGCGTAACTTATTCAAGGCAATAAAAGCAAACTCAAACCTGACCTCTCTAGGTATACGAGAGTTAAGTGATACGAAAAGAGGGGTGTCCTGGTTTAAGACAATCTTTGACCATGTGAAGAGCTCAACTATCCGCAAAATTGATATATCTGCTTCTATTAACTTGGATAAATTTAGTGATTTCTGGAAGGTTTCCTGCGCATCCTTTGAAGGAAAACTCTGGGTAAAGCTAAACAAAGATTGCCTTTTTGAGCTTGAGTCATTTATCAGCAATAATAAGTCCTTAAGGTCACTGATTATGACTAGTTACAAGTTTCCAGCTGTTGATGACGTAACCAAGTGTGTTCAGTTTCTTGATTTATCTTCCTGTTGTGACGGAAATTATGGTGATTTCCTGGTGCGATGGTCCATGTCCCTTGTTCCTGATAGTCCCCTAATGCATCTTGCGATGAAGAACTGTGATTTTAATGATTCACATATGCAATACATCGCCAGTTGTATCAAGACTTGGAGCACTACAAACTGCTCACTTACCTTTCTCGACCTATCTGGAAATTTCATCTCCTCTGATGGTTCCGACTGTTTGGCGGCTTCATTGAACGTTAATCCACTACGTGAAACGCTTAAGATTTGCCTCAAACCAAACATGTATGAGATTTTGTTTGGCATGTAAAGAAAAAGCGAACTGTTGAGACATGTGAGTGTTTTTTATAAACATCAATGAACTTTGTCTTTCGCTTGACTGCTGACCAGAGTTTCAACAAATCAAAGTTTTTGTCAATGTTACTCTACTTCCAACCAGAAACATTCGGAAAATGTTAGCACAAAACAGCCCGGTGAATTGATACGGACATTTTGAAACGAAATAGAAAGGGAAAACTTTCGCTTCACACAATAATTATGTTAGAATGACAAGAAGGCAAATTGGATCGGTTGCCGTCTCTCAATTTAAAACATTTTTGATAATGAGTTAAAGCAATTTAATTTTGACACCTGCATAAAAATACAATCTTATTTTACGGTTGACTGATCTTGCGTGCTGAGATTGGTCATTTTCAGGTTCCGTAAATACCCGCACGAACGTCTAGCTCTGAGGCGGCTGTTGTTTACAAAGTCTGTTAACCTTTTTTAATATTGTTTTGCAAATATAGAAAACACTTAAATTGCTCCAAGAACTCGACGATTTTACGACGACGATAACTTTGACCGGCCTAATTTCGAAATCAAGTTGTGTTCTGAAATAACTAGTGAAGAAACAGCCCCAAGTAGACCGTGTGCACAATACTCCCCAGTAGCAGTGGCTATAAACAATAACTTCAAGTCGAGGTCGGCTTCCAAGTTCTCATACATTTGCTGTCTTTCTGCCTTACCAACCTCGACTCAAACTTTTTGTTCATGGCCAGTAAAGGATACTATGCATACGGTCTATGAAGAAGAGTTAGCGCCAATTAAATCTTTTGATCACCTGTCAAAACGTGAAATGATTTAGTTTCTTTTCCGATCTCACAAAATCAACAAAGCATTACAATAAACATCTTATTGACTTATTTGCCAGGTCCGTGCGACAAGTTATTGCCGTACGGACCTCGAACTCGACAAATAAGAAATATATTCTACCTCATCTGATTACCCTTCTACTATACCTTCTAAGACAGCTAAGTTAGCAATAATGTTACTTATCGATAGTTTTGAAGATCGTGGTTAACCTGCAAACCACGACAATAAGTTGCTACAGACAAGTTCGAGTGTTTGTATCTCTGATGATAACCGGCATTTTGTTAATGTTCGCATCGAGAAACAAAACGATGATTTTTTTATGTTTTAATTAAAAGGAGTGCATGGTTGAGTTAGTCAACTGCTTGTATCGTAGCAACTTGTGGCCAGCAGCAGTCAAATAAAACGAATCGCTGGAATTGCTTCCTTTTACCAATCTAGGTTAAATAAATCAAAGTTTGCTTCTCCTACGTTTTTGTTGGAAGGAAGGGGAGGGGGCAGACAAAGTAGTTGTCGAAGAGCCTACGAAGGGCTTTGAACATTACTCGCACCTGTTTCGTAAAAGAAAACTGTCTTTTTTCTGTATAAATTATAAGAGACGGGCTGATAGAGGGGATTGGTGTGGAAGGAAGAGTCTCGGCTCGTTTGAAAGAATACTATGTATAAAGATAAGGATAAGTTAGTACACTAATTATTGTAAATGGATATGACAGTACGGTTAGTTTCTGTAGTTGTAAGATAGTTATGGCAGAAAACGTTTGAAAAGAGCTATAGTATCGCTTTGACAGCACTTCTACCACTTTTTCGTAGCAGTAGTATAATTACAGCAATATAGTTATAGGTCAAGAGGTGGCTCAAAATATATATTCGCAACTGCTACTAAAATAGTTATTGAAATACATGATGTGTTTTGTTAAACAAACAATATTTATAGCTAGTTGATCAAGTTTGTAAAACGATTATTGTACAGTTCTCTTAGGGAGCCGTTGAATCGTTTCTATCTTATTATCTTACCCGATTTAAAATATTGCTGTAGTCAACTTGACTAGCATGTTATGTATAGCACAATCAAACTTGAATAAAGCATCTGAAAGGTGTAAAATGATTTGACTTGATACTAAACGTCGTTGTGACAACAGAGATCAACACTATACAATCGAACCTCTATTAAGTGGCCACCCTCGAGGAATAGCTTGGTGGCCGCTTAATAGAGGGTGGCCTCTTAGAAGAGGGACACCAACAACAAACCCTGGGTGTGGTCAGTACTTCGTTTGTTTGTTTGTTTGTTTGTTTTAATGCCATTGTCACAACGGAGATCAGCACTATACAATCGAACCTCCAGTAGGTGCCCACCTTCGGGGTACAGCTTGGTGGTCGCTTAATAGAGAGTGGCCTCTTAGTAGAGGGACAACAACAACAAGCCCTGGGTGTGGTCAGTCTTTTGTTTGTTGGTTTTTAGTGCCATTAACAGGAAGAGCCCTCGTTGTGAAACGTTAATAACTATTAAGAAAACTGCCAACAGTTTATGAAATGTAAAAATAGTTGGTGAATGAAATCTCAAGCGTTGTCTGGTTGTCTCTATTTATGGTTGACTCTTGACTCAATGGACTTTTAAAATCTGCTACTGGTCTTTAAGCGATAGTTAGTTAAAACAAAGTACGTTATGCCGCTTATAATGACTCCGTATCTTATTCGACTCCCCTTGGGGCAAAAAATAAAACAAACCTTTTTTGAGGTGGCCGCCCAATACAGGTAAATAACAAAAGTATAGGCAGTGTTTCGGACTGCTCAAGGGTTGCCGCGACCGCTTCGCTAGAGTGGCCGGTTAATAGAAGCTAGCGTCTTAAAAGAGGGCCTCTTGATAGAGGTTTGACTGTAGTGTTTGTAGCTTCTTGTCAGAAAATTAATGTGTAGCTCTTTTAGAGAGCCGATGAACAGTTTGTATCAAATCATGCTACCTGATTTAAAGCAAACCTGTAGATGCATTTTGATTATGATCAATTTGAATGCTATATATAGCTCAAACAAACTTGAATAAAGCACCTGAAAAGCGTCAGATGGTTTGGCTTGTTACTGAAAGTCTTTGTCACTACACAGATCAGGGTAATATAGTGTTTGCTGTTGTACGAGCGATGCGCAAGACCGCGCACCATACAAGGTCCACCTTAATTTGTATAATAAAGTCAGAACATTCTCTAGAGGGCCAGACTGAGCGAAGTAATACTGTACTTTCGTGTTCCTAGACCCCTATCAACACACAAATCTCCTTAATCACTTGTTTTCTTTTTTCAAAAGAGTTTCGAAAAAATAAAGAAATACTTCATCACTTGACAAGTGACAAATCAAAACTAGCGCTAAGCTCTCTTGATGCAAAACTTTGGATCGCCGTTTGGTATGATGAACTGTTCTTGCAAGACATCGTTCGAAGAAGGAGTTAATTAGATGGATCCTCGGCTGGTGTTTGCATTGGGGCAGAAAGTGACTCGCTTCACTTCACTCCCCACCCCCTGCTAGTACTAAGGGCCTAGCATTTGGTGGGACATCAGCAGATAGTTTGCACCTCCCCCCTCTCCTCCCCTTATTATCTTCGTGTTGTCAAACCTGTCTTCCATAAAGCGATCGATCCTTTTAAAAGCAAACTTAAAGCACCAAATGGATTGAGATTTATTTTCCAAGTACTTCTGGTAAGACTTGATTCCTATTTTGGTTGATAACAAGCGGAAAATAGTTGAAGGTCTTTTCATTAAACAAAAGACCCCATCACTGAACAAACAAGTGAATTGCTTTATTGCACAACTGTTCACAACGGGAATAACTTAAAGCAATATAACCATATGCATACTGCGAAAATTTCCATACTTCTGATGATGTCTTTTTAGTCGAAAACGTTTGAGTTTCTAAACCTTTTAATATACAAATTTGGCCTTAATCTATTTGATGTATTTTTTGGTTGCAAAAGATATTGAAATGACAATTTTTTAGAACATAGCTTGACAAAGCTTCCACCAAAACCAGTATTTTTTTTTCTAAAAAATTGGAATTGCCAGTTCTTAAGGACGAATATGGATCGAAACAGCTTTGCAGATTTTTGGGACCTGAGTCGCTAAATTTTAGTTATAATTTGCAACAAAGCTTCTTGTCTGTTTTGACCTTTTTGTTGAAAAGTGTTTCAAAGAATAGAAGTTAATTAAAACATATTTGCCTCTGGAAAGACTTGATTCTCAACGCAAGTCCTGTAGCCCCTACCGTAAATCCGCCTCTTTTTGGGTACATGTGATCTAGCAATTCTAGATACGTAAACTTCAAGATTTTTCGTGGGAGCTTGGTATTTTTCAATATAGTTCAAAGTTTTAAACGACACATTTCGGGGGGAGGGGTTTGGGATGGGGGCCGGGGTTCGGAAAGTGCCCGCGCTGATTTCAACCGCCAATAATTTTTTTGATATTGAAGGTATAACTATTAAATCTGGTAGCTTTTCCTAAAATATTTTGAATATCAAAACTGTAGCCGGAAATGTTTTGCTTCAAGGGAACAGGTTGACGGGGGCAACGCCATACATGGCCAAATTTTGACTTTCCTGATATTTTACCAAACACTTATGAAATATGTCAAACAAGTGACAACTTTTAGTTTTGAAGTTAATTACACGGTATTTATGGAACATAAGTAGCTTTGCACGTGATCTGTTTCGTCATAGGTGTTGCGCAGTATTTTTGAGTAATCCAAAAGAAACATTTTTACAGTATATGAGTTGTAACGAGACTAGTTTAATAATTATTTTATAATTATTTATAATTGAAATTTTCTTGAAAAAAGAAACTTTGCGGAACTGTAATTGTTTTCAATACTGTCATCTCTATTAAAAGCAGAAATTAATCAACGTTTAAAAACCTATTTTTGTTGTTTTTCGCAGTCAGTGCCGTTCTTAAGCTTTTCTGTTTCCCGGTGATCAGCAAGATTTTGTAGAAACCCAAAATTTTGACAATTATAATGTCGAAATGACATTACGTATCATTTGAATAACATCAAACTAATTGCTTGTGATTGTCCGCTAATCCACCAATACTTATTTTTTCCATTACGTTGAATAGTTTTAGAGGTAAGGAATGCGGGCACCCCCCCCCCCCCCCAATCCCGTCAGGCCCAGGCACCCAAGAAAAGCCCGGATCGGATAGGCTTAAAGCTTAAAATTTCTCAAGAGAAATATACCCCTTGGTTCACGCTCAGCCACCTACTTGTAAAACTGCTCCGTTGCAGGAGTGTACACTCAAGCAGTTTCTTTCTGTATGAGATTTTTCAAGCGAGTTTGGCATACAAGATTTTTTTAGGGGGGTGGGGGGTGGGGGGTGGGGTTAAACC
>JAOBYE010729975.1:0-10024 GCA_025403585.1 Parazoanthus swiftii | reverse complement strand
CGCGCCACATAAACATTTTCGGGGGAAAAAAACAACAGGAGAGCCGGCTAGCAGGCTAACGGGCCTGCCGATAAGGGTTCTCACAAATCAAATATTTTAAATACATTTGATTTCCAGTCCGGTCATATTCAAGGTTTGTTAATTTTTCGTCCGTTCTCGTGGGCATGAATGGGAAATGAGTGATCAATTTAACTGTCTTGTATACTATAGTTTGCTTAAATTCTACAAAATTCTATCGGATTTGCTCAGATTTTGGACGACTATTAATCAGACTTTTACCAAGTTTTGCAGTCGCAAAATAGTTTTAAACAATTCAATTCTTAAAGAAAAACTATGAAAATAAAAACAAAATGGATCGAGCGCTTTTTTAATGGTCCGGCGGGGACGATAACAAACTTTTTCTTTTACTTGGCCTTTAAAAAATGTTAAGTTTACCTAGAATGTATAAGTATTTGTGAATTTTATCTGTGGAATTTTGTCCAATAAAATACTGAAACTGTATTTGTTCTTAACTTAATTTTAATTATTGCAAATGTCAGCCTGGGTGTTCCTGTAAAAGTTGTTTTTTTAAAAAAAGAAAGCGTGGAAATAAATTTAGCAAAATTGTGATTTAACATATTGCAACACAGTGAAAAATGCGCACGCGGACTTAAAACCTTCTCGGTAACTCTTAAAGTGTCTGTGTGACCAATTGTTGGAACTGATTCTAAATCAAAAAGCACACAACAAGCATTGGCGAGTAGCTTTTCCCTAACACAGAATAAAAAATTGAAAAATTAGAAAAATCTGCTTACTGACCTCTTGGCAAGAAGGGAAGCAAACTTACTGAAAGCCTCATTTCTTGTCGAATGTTTACCCGCCGGATATCAGATCATTTTGATGTCGAGACTGTTTCTCCAGCTAGTGTAGCCGTAATATTTATCTGTTTCTCCATATATGGTTTCTCTATTTTTGACCATTATCACTTTTAAATTTTTTGCATGCGTGAGTGCTTGAGAATAAGGAAATAGCTGCTGCAAACCTCAATAACAGGAAACCGAAATGAATTTAGTAGTATCAAAACCAATCACACTCTTTCAATAGCAATTAAACGCAAGTAGTATCTGATAGCCAAACACGCACAATTTAATGTGTCAAAGACTAGTTATCGAACTTACGAACACTCAACCAAATGAATGTACTTTTGAATGACATCGTTGAAACGGTAGACGCTTAAAAGAAAAGCACAAAAATACTTTAAATTGAATGATTTAAGTTTAAAAAGAAATGTGTGGTAACGATATACCGAAATACCTATGAGATCTAATGATCCCTCTTGGTAATTATAACTAATTCGTATAGTTGTATTTGGGTTTTCGGCGAAATTATCAGTCGACGTTTGTTCAACTTCGTTTGTTTGACTTAAGCAAAATTCGTAACTTGCTGAAAGCTTGTTTTCAGCAAGTTACGAGAATACTAGAAAATCTCTTTGGAATCTGAAAGTCGACGTTTCCGGGTTGTGCATTTTCCTTAGGCTTAAGAATGTGCAGTACCAGTAAGCTCCATAGGTCAATATTTACTAGACCTTATTCAAAGGGGTTTTTGACTTGCAAGTTTCGATCAAAGTTTACATTGCCAGTCAGAGCTTTTACTACATTATTATTGTAAAACTTAATGAAAAAATGTTTTCTCAATAAATGCTGAACTTTCTAAAAAAGCGATAGTTCACCCACAACACATTGCCAGTCAGAGCTTTTACTACATTATAAAACTTAATTGACATTTTGTAATTTAGATAACGTCAGTGATATTACATAAGCACATGTATAATGAAAGAGAGCATTTTAATGCTGCAGTGTTGTTCTTGTTGTTGTTGTTGTTGCAAAACCTTGTTACCATGGCAACAACCGCCCAGCTGACACACCACAATACATATCAAAACGTTCCTTCTAAAATCGTAGGAAAAAATTACCAGATTTGAAAATTAAGGAAAAAACAGCTGGGGGGGGGTGAACTTTGTTCTCTCCCCTTCTCTCTTGTTTGGGCGCTAGCCAGCGCCAGCAAATTACTAACTGCCTGCCAGCTCCGTCGGGAATTGCTGGCAAAAAATTGAGAATTCAACGAAATTGAAAGAAGTTTCAACTATTCTTTACCGACGCACTCATTTACTATCTCAAACTGATATTCCATACGGAGTGGAACATTTGTTTTACTTGGCTCCAGCATCCCGATCAGTCTCTCGCTTGCTTTCGAGAACCAGGAGCTCTCACAGCCGAGGCAGGAATGCGATGGTAGTTAAAACGTAGTCCGATAACACAGGGGACACTGTTGAATTCATTATTGGTCACATGTCTGAGTCATTGATGCAAATTTTGGCTCCATTGTTTCAAGATGGAACTGTTTCTGATGTAAATAACAGGTGAAGAGCGACCAGCACCAGAAGGAGTGTGGATACAAATTGGTGGAATTAAACTGCCGGAAAAGTTTCTTATTTATGGGCTCAAGAAAAACAAGAGAAACGCTAAAGGTGCTCTGAGGCAAAAACTCCCGCAGTAAAGTTCTGTGATCCGCACTGTGAAAATAAACTACCGGACTCACAATTTATACAAATACAATTAATAAGTCTCCTGATTTCTTCCTTTCTCGCATACAAAAAACAGTATCATGTAATAAATTCATGAAACAACCGACCCCATCTTTCACAAAAGGATTTGAGATGATATTTTGCTTTTGTAGAAAACTACAAAGAAATTTGTTTGTTATTAAATAAAAAACTTTTACCATTCGTGGACACTGACAAGCTGTATATATACAGCAACATATACAAAGGAATTCTTCAACAACTTTAAACAATGTCACATGTAGATAATTTGGCACCTATGTTCAACTTTTGGTCCGTACATCTTAAAATACTGCTACTGCTCTGAAAAAAGAGCGTTGATTCGTACTTACGGGACCCATGATGAAAACGTTGTTAAGGTTATCGAACAATCCCTTCTGTTATATGAACTCTATCATGTTGATTACGAATGCAACACCCTGAATCATGAGTCTAGTACAAGTTGGCACGTAATCTGACCGGCTAAAACTGAAAGCTCTTTATTTTTATTTCCAATTGTTGTTTTAAACGTTTATTACTGAATAACGTATTAGGAGTGTTCCGATTTGCAAACCATTGTTCTAAAATAACAGAAACTTAAGAAACAGAAAATAGCATTTGTACCGTTTGTCTGACTATTTGCGTTTATTTAGTAATATCACCTACGCTTGTGCTTTTATTTTTGTCTTGGTACGTGTCACTGTTCATATCGGACCGATGGGATGCAGAACCAGTTGCGGATATTGCAAACGATTTTTCTTCTCTAGTAGTATTTTCCCTTCCTCTCTTTCTCAGGACCATGGAGTAACGCGTCTAACCCAAAGGACTTGCCCTCCACGACAACGCAAGTCTTTAATGGGGTTGATTCTGAGCTGTTGGGACTTGTCTTGTTCAAGGGGGTGCTCCTCTCCTCTCTCGCGGTTTGCATGCTGGTTGAGCTCCGTTTCTTTGCTCGGCTTTTCTTCATTTCTCTTGTAGTTCTCGATACCACTGACTTCACACACGTCCATGGGTTCTTCCCCATTTTGCTGTTTATCTTCTTGGTACTGTTTCTCAAATACCTGGTCGTTATTAACGTTGTTTATTGGTATTTCTCTGTGTAATATGTACCCTGCGCTGTTCTTGCTCTGGCTTTTACATCACCCTGCGAACCGGAACTCGACCATAGACATATGAGCTTCTTTCAGGCGATAAGTGACGTCATCGATGACGTCATACATATTTTAGTGTAAATTGAAAATCTGGTGAATGACGTAATAATATACATTTTTTTTATTTTTTGAAGTTTATCCTATCCGTTTTTTATTTGTTTTATATATTTTAGACCCTATCTACTGAAAAAGCTTCAAAAATATCCACAAAGTTGACTGCAATTAGCATGGAAAAAATACCTCCTCTTCATTTTCTCATTCTAAAGATATATGTCGAATTAATACAATTGGAATGTGCCAAAATCCAACTTTGCTGTTTTGAGGCATTGATCAACTGTTTAAACCAAGAGGTTTTGGCTGTGCGTGCTTTCTGTGCAAAAATTAGAAGGAAAATCTAAAAAACACCATTTTGTGGAAAAAATTATGTCATCGTGACGTCATCATGACGTCATATTGATTTGTAATCTGACGAAATTAATTAGGTATTATAGTTCTATCGAAACTCCAAGATTCATGGCAATAGCATCAATACTTTCGGATTTATGGAGGGGGGGCTTTTGTACGCACCCCGCGCACCCCCCTGACTACAGACCTGTAAGAACAAACCTGAAACTGAGGATAACTTTTTTTTAACACAGAACAGATTTATGGAAAACTTATTTCTTCACTTTTTTTTGTTTTCTTTTTATTACAAATCAACTAGCTGAATTAGTTATAGCTAATGTTCAATGCTTGTAAAACTGATTCATGTACATTTGCACAACAAATGGAAATCCCTGTGACAGGGAATATATCTTAAGATATAAACGGTGTCAGCCAGGGCAAAAGTATTTGGTACAGCACATTCTCTTTTCGGCTTCCGCCTAGTTTGTGCTAGTTGATGTTTACACCCCACTGCGTGTACTAACTGTGTATGTAAGGCTGAAATTTCCGGCAAAGTACGTTAAGCTTCAGCTCCAAAATTAGACGTTCTTAGTGAAAAAGAGGGCATATCAGGACTCCTGCTAACAGACATGATAGTCAGGAGAGCTAGCTAACCGATCCGATAGCATAATTCTGTCATTGTGAATCCCGTTTGCACAGTTTCACTAGACAACTTTACCTGTCGGAGTGGCTCACTCGCACTTCACACAGACACAAAGTATTTTTTCTGAATATTTTGTAAAGCAGCAAAAGCACATGTAAGTTTGGATATTAGCTATCACATACCGACTAGATGATTAAGTCTCTCAATTTTCTTTTGAAAGAAAATCAGTATATATAAACTTCTATTCTACTCTACTCAATTTGTTTTTCAAACTACTAGAAGGGTACAGGCAATCTAGTCTTACTTACGTGTCCAAGTTCAACATTTGAATCGCTATATAAATGCTAGTGAATAATAATGTAATGATACATTTGCGATACGATTATTTAAACTATCAATCAGTTACCAGGACTCATAAATTACAGGATTTATAAGTGCTAAATATTAAATAGGGGTTAGGGACCAATCATTTTTTTACGTGGAGGTGGGGGAGGTGGGGAAGGGGGCTAGTCATTTGGTGAGGGAGGGAAGACACATTTTTTGTAACTTCAAAAGGTGGATCACACTTTTTTAAAACTTTTGGAATCAGTGCACTCAAATATTGCGAGAAATGTTGTTTACGACTTTCATAACCAGAGGTTTCCAGGGGTTTTGTCCCTGCATCGTGCACCCCTCTTTAAAAGCATTTAGATCAGTCAGCATGGACAATGTATTTTTGTTATAAGGTCTTTTTATCATCTTCTATTGCATCTTAAGCCTGTTATTGCACTCAATGGCAGCAATAAGGCATGGGAACAGTATCTTTAAAACCCTTCTTTTTTAATGAAAATTTAAAGGAAAGAAAAAAAAGACTCAGATTCAGCACTTTTGTAACAAAAAAAGTGATGAAAACTGTTGTTTTTACTGTACTACTTGAACTTGAAAGTAATATACCTGTTATGAATAGAGGATAATTCATTTGGTACATTAGGTAAAAGGTTGTATAAAACTGTTAAATATACTGATTTTTAAATTAAAGAATTGAGGTGAAATACCGGGTATAGCCTGTTCAAGCTCATAAAGTTTTGACTGATAAAAAATTCATCACCCACGGGCGGCGTTAATTACTACTTGGTAAAACGAATGAATAATCTTTATGCAAGTTAGCCAAGCAAATGATCAGCATCCCCCTCCCCGTAAAATCAGATACGTCCCTCAACCTGAACTTGTTTTGAAATCTAGAAAGCTTAATGAAGAGGGGGAGGGGGCGTGAGGGAGGGTAAATTTTGACCCCAACAGTCGACGATTTTTTTAAGCTTCCGCGCAGACATTTTAATTTCTCTCCTTGACATTTTTGGCTGTAACCTATTTGTAAACATGCTTTGTCATGTATGTTTCAGTATGCAACACCAACTGTTGTTTCTTAAATTTGCTCCAAAAGTTAGAACCATTTACCCGATCAGTATTTGTCAAATATAAATCACAAGCCCACACAATTTTTGTAAACCAGAACACGTTTTATCAGTAAATGTTGTTTATAATGAATACAATGCGAGAAAAACTGTTTTCATTTCATCTATAAAAATTATAAAACTAAAATAGAATTACGCTATTTTTTGGTTTGCAGTGACCGTGGAAACCACTTGATAAACACGTGACTACATTCGAATCAAAAATCAAAGACTGCTGAGCACACGTACCAAACTTCAGAATGAATGGGTAAAACATCTTAAAAGCTGTATGTTTGTGTGGGCGTGGGTGGTGGTGGAGGGGGGGGGGACAGGAGGTGGAGGTCCAAGCGACCCCTGCTCATTCGTCTTGCTAAAGTCTTTCTAGGGTTAATATGTTCTTATCAAAGATATACGTCTAGCCAGGCTGTTCTTCCAAACGACAGTCGTTCTACAAATACTGGCGTTTACTCTTCTCAGTCCGAATAATGTCGGGACTACGATGTCAAAGTTCCCTGGGTACTAGAACGACATTTTTGACAATGTAGTTTCACTTCATCCTTCACTTCATTCACAACTCCTTCTATATTACAACTTGAAATTACCTTAACTGTTGCTTTGAAAAAGTTCCGCGTGTCCGTCTGATATTTTTCTTGCTTCAGTTTGGTGCCCGGACGGGGGAAGTCGGAAGAAAACTCAATGAACCATATTTTACCATGATGCTCAAACGTCATCGTTAAATCGTGTGTGGCAGAGTCTCTGGACATTCCAACTGCTCTCTCAGCAATATCAGACAGTAGCTGTTGCATTATTTTCAGCTCTTCCTGTCTTTTTGTACTGGAGTACCACTGGTTGGGTTTTATAAGCCCACCTGGTCGAGGACTACTATATTCATTCTCAGCAGAGCGCCAAGTTGTCATACGTCCATCTTTGTACTGAGCATCTGCCATGTTGCGTTGGTGGGCCGTAGGCCCAGTTGCAGTGGCGGCTGTATACAGATGGCCGTATGTTCCAGCAGCAGTTGAGGGCATACCTCGTTGTGGTGAGAGAACCGCGTTTTCATTTCCCTGGAACCTAGCACCTGCCATGTTAGGTTGATCGTCAGCAGAACCAGCTGTGGCGGGCTTCGCAAACACTTCTTCCGGTGTTCCAATCGCTGAGGCATAGGAACTTCCCTGGGAATCAAAACCAGCAAGTCGAAGAGCTGTACCATTCTCAGTGGAACGTGAAGGAGCCATGCTTTCATTCGTCTGGTACTTAGAATTTGCCACGCCTGGTGGATATATCGCAGGTCCAGTTGGGATGGATGTTTGTCGTTGTTCAGCTGGAGTTGGACGTGAATTTCCCTGGAAATCAAAACCGGAACGTGAAACACCCACGACAGTCTTTTCATTGTTGCTGTTTTGGTACGTACTTTGTATACTGCGTGAGTGGGTCGTAGAACCAGCTGCGGATACTGCAGACGATACTGTTTCTCTGGAAGGATTCCCCAACTCCTGGTCCAACTCAAAGGATTTGCCCTCGACGACAACACAAGTCTTAAATAACTTGGTTAATTTGGAGGTATCAGGACCTGTCTTGTCCAGGGGGGTGTTCTTCTCCTTTTCGCGGTTAGTCTTATCGTTTTCTCTCTTGTAGTTCTCGTTATCACTGGCTTCGCACACGTCCATTGGTTCCACCTCAACTTCCTGTTTATCTTCTCGGTGCTGTTTCTCAAATGGCTGGTTGCTATTAACGTTGTTTACTTGTATTTCTTTTTGTGTAACATATACACTGCGTTGTTCTTGTTCTGGCTTTGCATTTGTTGGAATCACCCTGGGACGGTCCGGGTGAACTTCATGATTGTAAGCCGGAACTCGACCATTGCCATATGAGCCGGTACTGGACGCTTGCAACCCTCTAAAGATTTCCTTGCCGTCGTTAAGACTTTCGTTTATCTTCCTCAAGTTTCTAAAAGGGCTTTCTCCGTCGAGAAATATAACTTCTCCAGGTTCGTATCTTGCACCAAAGTGTCTTGACCGCGACTGTTCAGTAAATAAGTAGGGCGACAAAGAAACGTCTGTCTCAGATATTATGTTGGCAATCATGAGAACAAAGCCACACACTCCCTCGGGATAGTTTCTTACTACTGTGCTCACATCACCACTGCTTGGCTCATACAGACGCAGGCGGTGGTGTGAATGCCACTCTCCGATATGGCAGAGCATATAGTCGTGCGTCAGTAGGTTGCCAACTCGCCCGAGATAGGAGATGTCTTGGAAGAAGCTGACTCCAGTTCGTCTACTGTCTCTACCTGGCCCGAGTACGACATGAGCAACTGCATTGCGACCGCTTGTCCACAGACCGAACAAACTTCCACCGGTCTCAAGATCAGGATATCGGAGAACCCACCTTTTTATTCGTTCATGATCTTCTCGGAACATGTACAATAAGAACTTGGATGACGCCATAAAGTCAGTATACCACAGTATACTGAACAAACAAAGACAATAACAAAACCAGCGTAACGAAGCTGCAAAACTGTTTTTGCTGGCGAGTCGTTATACTTTTATTCGCAAGTATCTGCTTTTTGGGTTCTGGGAAATTTCCTGTTGAGCTAGTTCTGGGAAAATGTTAAACAGCCTATTCCAAATAAGGAAGTAAAAAGTGCATTGTTACCGGCTTTCAATTTCTAAGAAATCACGTGTTTGAGAAAAAGTTGCCTTGTCATCAGTAAAACGGGATGCATGAGTAACTTCTATAATTCTGGTTTGAAACTTAAAACAAGCAGCCTTGGAAAGTGTGGACTTAAAAACGGAGGCACTTCTCGTATTGGCCGTTTGTGATAGGCTACTCAATGCCTTGGACAAGTTCGCAGCAGAGAAGACTAGAGAGGGAGAGGGGAATTCTCGCAAAATACTTCAAGAACAGAATATCATGGCATAATCCAACAAGAAACACAGTCATAGACCTTAGGATTGAAACAAACAGTAACAAAGGTTATACACTAAGAATCTACGTCCCGGCTGATTTCCCCAACTCATGCCCACAACTTGCCGTCGTCAATCCTTCGGCGCTGTACAATTACTATGGGTTCCAGATTGGAGCGATGTCTGATTCTGACCACACTTACGGTTTCCGAGACGGTTATCTAACCATCTGCCACTTCAGACCGAATCTTTGGACGAGCGAGAATACCCTTTACCAAGTCTTCATGAAAGGCATCATCTGGTTGGAGGCTTACGAGGGTCACTTAAAGTCGGGGAAGCCGCTTTCAAACTATCTGAGAGAAATGTGACAATTGAATGTGACAGCCTGAATTGCCCAAATTGAGGGGGGAAAAAAGAAGTGAAAAACTATTCGCTCAACTGTGCAGGAGCAGAAATCACCATTCATTTTGTGTTTACAAATAATAAATATTATTAAAACGTGGTTGCAGTAAAAAGAGACTGTTATGTATTTTCCAGACTATTATAGATTGTTCTGTTTGCCATGTCAGGTTTATGCTATTATTTCAGTGCTTATGTATTTTGGTGTTTAGAAGCACGCCGGGAAACAGAAACTGAGTGAAATATTTTCGTTTAACATTGTTACAACTATGGAATTTACTGCAGTTGAGAGCACATCGATATCATAAAAGAACACATGGAAGATTTATAAGCAGTGTTATGAAAATAAAGCTTTTTAAAAAAATATTTGCTGTCTGTGGGGTCATTTTTTTAAATTTATTCAAAATTGTGTTATCGAAATTCTTATTGATAATCAGACTGTTTGATATAAACACCAAATGTGTCGCCTATAAAAGGGCAAAAAGTGTGCTATTAGAAAGCAGCATTCAGATTCAGTACATTCAACTACTCCC
>JAOBYE010729964.1:0-10025 GCA_025403585.1 Parazoanthus swiftii | reverse complement strand
TCCCATCCCCTTTCCTCCCGGGTCCGCTGCCCTCCCCACCCCACCCCCCACCTTCCCTCCCCCGTTTCTTTGAATGATGTATTAGTAATTATCAGATAAGCGTATTAATTTGCATATGGTTATAATGAGTAGTGGGACAACTTCAGCCTAAGTTGTCCAAACTCAAAGTTTTAGTATTGACGTAAGAGTTAGAAGGTGGAAGTGCGTTGGAAAGTAGATTGTGTTTTAACGTAGGACAAAGGAGACCGCCGAAAGCGCTGAAGTCCTAACACAACAGGGAGAAGGACTGTGGAAAGCAGTAGCGAGGAGATAAAGAGAATGGATGAACATCCTGTAAAGAGATAACACAACTCGGTGAATGACAGAGTTGGTTGGCAGGAAGAGTGTACAGGCCTTATAGGGATTTGCCACTCGGCACAATCGAGACAGGATGAGGGTGCGGGTATATTTAAGCAACAAGTGAAATAAAGTAAGTAAAATACTTCAAAAGATGCAAAAGTCCAGTGAGATACACTTGTCCAAGACAAGTACTTCCAACTAGTGAAAAATATTCTGTTGCAAGGACGAAGAAAGTACGTCTCGATGAAGGACTGGTGCGTTTCCGATGCTTCACTGTTTGACTCAAACAGAATGAAACTACGCTCAAACTGAAAAATAGGTGCTCGTCATTGTCTTTGAAGAAGTTGAGTGCTACAAAGAGCAGTTCGAACCAGACTGGAATCAACCGACAATCCAATTGAGATCACATTCAAGATAAGAGACTTCAGAGAATGCTATGAAGTACTGACAAATGTTTGACCGCTAAATCAACACAACTTTTTTAATGGGTTTCCCCTTGGTAAATCTCAGAAATGCCCAATTTAGTCAGAGATGAAAGAGTAGACAAGCAATCCCGTATTATCTGGGATATACCAACTTCACTGTCGAAAATTAGATTAAAGCATATTGCCTATATAAGTGAATCAGACCGCACGGAACTGTGTACAAAAGAAGCGAGAAAGAAACCCTTCGTTATTAATTCAGCTGCCCGTTAGTCTCAAGCGGAGCGGGAAACGAAATACGAGGAGAAAATGCAAAAGTATCAACAAGTGAGGAAGAATTAAAAGCACGACTCCAAAATTTCACGATGAAGCAATCCAAAGTAACAGTTGCTCCCCTTGGAGCTGGATGTGGCTCACTGTGAGAGATATCGGCCAGAGGTATGGGACGAGGGTTCTGTCATAACAATACGAACAGTCGGTCCCAATCGGGGGCCCAATACGCAGCGTGCAAAATGTCTAAATGATAGTCGAACAAACAAATTAGGGTGAGCAGGGAACCGCTTATGCCCTGGATTACCCTAACTGAATAGAATAAGCAACTTTATGAAGAAATACTGAAACAGAAAGACAGGCAGACAGAGAGACACAAACAGACACCGGTTCTTGCCACGGCTGCCAGCCACCATGAACCAAAGCAATCGTCGTTAACATAAATCAAACGAATCACATTATTCGAGAGCTGACTTTGACAAAATCTCTGTCCCTTTCTTTGAGGCGACGCGGCATAAACAACATCCTCCAATATATTGCTACTGAGGTTTGGCAAACAATAGTTTCAATCCCGTCCACGATACTCGTCGGCTTGTTGTTCTTCACTTGAGTTTCTCTTGAGCCACGTCACGAATTCTGCCCCGTTCGATCGCGGGCAGCTAGTTCTATTTTTAAGAACTCTACCTGATTGACTGATATATGGCAAAAGGTCCGCCAGCACTTCTGTTTGTAATCATCTAATGCAATTGTTCTCGATTTAACCACCAGTTACCCGCCAATCCGATGACATTGACTCCATGAATTATACCAAAGTCTCATTGCTTTCTTTGAAGAAGAGTTTGCTTACGGCTAGTGGGTACATCATAGTTGTTCTGTGGCTGTAACTAATCAACTCTGGTCAAGCTCATCCTTTTGAACAGTCACAAAGCAATGCCGTTACCATTCTAAAATCCAAGATTTAACAGGCGCTCATCTTTGTTGAGTTTCGCTTCATTGAAGATACAAAGGTTCTGCGCACTGACTGTGTCAGTTCTCGGCGTTATCGTGCACCAGGCCCATCGACAGCTGTTTTAGTCCTGAGTTCTCTGCAATACCGCCGGCCGTCCGCACATCAACCATAATTCAGTGGAATGCCGTGTTCTCCCCGAGAGCGACAGCCACCTTATATTGTCCCAATGCTTGTGGCCCTTTCGCAGCTTAAGATTAAAGTCCTCCCCTTCCTTTGCTTGTGAACTAAAAGTAAGACTCCGAGTTATCTAGCAAAACCACAGCTTCCTTAAGATCCGAATTTTACAGGCATTCCTTTCCCTTCTTGACGAGCTACATCCATGCATATTGGTAATATCTTTTTCTGCTGTAGGTCAGTCACTCCGATCAACAACCTTTTTGATCTTACATAATGTTCACGAACACTGTTTGCCGACACAAACGACTCCTGACCTTAAGGACTGCTGGTACTTACCTGAACTTACCAAACTGACATCGGCGTAATTGGATAGCAACTTTTTTGTGACCCCCAATGATATTACTGTCCGATCAACAAAGCACAAAGTTCAGTTGTATGACAATATGGCAGCCCATCTCGCCACACCCTTGACCCTTCTACAAGACATACCCAGACCCCTATGCTTCACAATTTACATTGCAAAGTCAAGTTGTCGGTGGCTACCTTCAACTGTCTTCGTATCCAGACACTGACCCTGATGCCTTGTGGGCCGTCGAACCAGAGTTTGACAGCGCAGTCATCTCCATTTGAAGCCTTAAGTGTCTTCCGTCATCACCCGCGTAACCAACACTACCTTTTTAACCGCCTCAGCCCCCCCCCGACAACCTCATCCTCCCCTCCCTCCATATCATCACCGCCCTCACCTATCTGTTAGCACACGACCCTCTACAATGGTCAAACCTTATCCAAATACCCGTACTCCTCTAAGGATATCTCTTGCTTGTTCTAAGCGCTCAAAGTTCACTTTTTAATACCACCACTGTCAAATAGACCGTGTTAGATCCAGATCTTTGTCAATGTAGGTTCTAACCTACACCTTAGGACAAAAGCCGACTCCCAAAATATGTACACCGTGGAAAGCTGAAAATCAAGTTCGACGCGCTGGAACACCCGGACAGAACATGTCAATGTCTATGCTATGGGTACTTCAGTCCTTGTCACGCAATCCAGTTTCTCAGTACTGTAAGTACCAGCTATCCTCTATGACAATTGTTGACAGCATCTTGTGAGAGGTTAAAAGTCTCGGTTTGCTCACTGCCGATCGGCTACAGGCCTTCTACCGACTTCCCCTAGCTCCATCATATCATTATGTAATGTGTTGTGGGATTGTTACCCAATTCAAACGTATTCGCGCTTACACTTTCTCGACCAGCGGTCAAGTGGTAAAGATCGCTGATACCCATGTGCCTGTGGTAAGTGCAGAGAGTCTTCCATACTCGGCGTCTCCTGTTTGCTACACTCAAGCGCAACAAACTCTATCGCTGGCCAAGCTAATCATACTTCCAGGAGGGATATGGTCCAACGATAGCTTGCCGGCCATACCCCCATAGGTTTTGCTGCTCTCTCCTTGGTGAAATCACCATACCTCGACTGTGCTGACCTACAAACACTAAGAAACGTACTGGCATTTTCCAGAGGAAATCTTAACACCTTCTACGACATTCGGTGCAGACCTTAAGCAAATTACTCACCTGCGACCAAATCTTCAACTGATATCAGAACTTGGCCTAATAACTGTCGCTTGATAAGATCTGCATCTCTTTCTTTAAGGCAATGCGGCATAAATAACAGCTTCCAATGATTCTCGTCGGCTTATTGTTGTTAAAAAAGGACGCTCATCCTGAGTTCCTCTTGGGCCGCATCACGAATTCTGTCCCATTCGATCACGCGCAGCCAGTTCTGTTGTTAAGAACTCTACCTGATTGACCGACATCTGGCAAAAGATCCGTCAGCACTTCTGTTTCTAATCCTCTGGTTCAGCGTCATTTAATCTCCTGTTCCTGAGCGAATTCCGTTGCATCCACGCTTTGCAGGTGCCCCCTGACACTGGCTTAGCTCCAAACGTGGTTCATGCGTTACTTGCGATGCTATATGATGCTTTGTTGAAACCCTTCCCGCCACAACCTTCCCTCAGCTGCGAGGCGCTCCCAGTCTTTCCTGCTCCGTTGCCATACAATGGCCTTACATACTGCTTCTCTCTCCGACCGCACTTTGCCTTTCTCACGTACAGGTAGTAAAGTCTTCTCAATCAGTATCAAACTTGACCATCAACTAATTCTTGTCCCAGAATCTTGAGTTCGATGACGCAATAATTCTACCGTTTCTATCCACGAAGGTGTTAATTGGAAGAATGAAACCTTGGGACATTGATCAAATCCTCCTGTCACAGCGCAAAGGGCGACTCTCTCAACACAAAAGAGCCCCCACCCCCATCAAGGAGCTCCAAGCCAAATTCAGTGACCTAGCTTGAACCTGACAGGTATCTTCGCTGGCTCTTGAACAGGTCGTTGTCTACGCTGAATATTCAAACACTTTCTCCCTTGCTTAAGAATAAACCCAATGGTGGAAGCAAGCTTCTGATATCCTTCAGTCAAGTTGCTCAGTACTGTAAGCCTCAGCATTAGTCGTTGATCAGTGTTGACGGTGTGCTACGAGAATTAGAAAAGTAGGTCTATCTGAACTGCTCAAGTCGTTCTACCAAATCCTCCTGACCCAAGCTTCCATCAAAGTGCTGTGGGGTTGCTACCCCATTTAATGGCATTCGTGTCTAGAACTGGTCAGTTAGGGAGATGCCTGGGTTAAGGACCTGTCTGGAAGAGCTGACATCGTGGGTTCCAGGCAAGCTTATCCAGAAAAATTGTGTGGACAAAACCGCAGATGAACTGTAGTTAAGTTGCACATAATCCTTCTTAATTGGCGACGCCTGCTTCCCCATCATGCAGAATAGCCTTCGGCTGTCAGCTCCTAAACAACCATTACCTTCACGACCTACTTGTTTTTGTCAGTTGTTCAACTGCGCCACGTTTGTGGAGTTAATCTTCTTCCATCAGACCTTAGTTTGCATCCCGTCATTCTGACAGTGCCCGACCCCAGCCGCTAGACCTGCAAATGTATTGCTGAAACAGAATTCTCCATTGTGCATTGTCTTTGGTTTTTGGAAAGATATGTTCGCATGCCCTTCACCAGTCGAGCAGCAAGGGAGGCGACAGGCCTAGGGTGCTTTGGTCTCCGGTCAATCCACTCTCACCTGAGTCAAGGCTACTAAAATACGAGCCTTTATTATATTTTACTTAAAGACGTCGTTGTTTTCACTGGTGGACTACTTGTTGTTTCAAGATACTCAGCCTTTCCAGCTTATTCGTGAGCGCACAGTCGTGCCCCGCGCCGTGCTTGATGTACTTTTGACAGAATCCCTCCAAGTAACAAACAAAACGCTTGTTCAACAGATATTTTTTCGCTTTGAACACTTTAAAGGCTGTCGAAGCTAAGGTAGCCCATATAGGATATGAGTTCGGACTTTTTTTAAAATAAATTTTGCCAATCAGACATTTTACAGTAAAATTCTTAGTTGTAAATATCACTTCATCTACAACTCGAATTTTGTGACCAATTCACAACTCCGATTTTTGTAGTAAAAATCCGAGTTATAAATTGAACAGTTTTTACAACTCTGATTTTGCAGTTAAAATCCGATTTGTAAATTAAACTGAATACTTCAAAGTTCGCATTTTGGGAGTATAAAATCTGACTTTCACAATTCGGATTTTTGCAGTAAAAATCCAAATTGTAAATTGAAAGATTTTATTACTCGAATTTCTGATTGACAAAATTATTTTGAAAAAAATTGAACTCATGGCGTATAAGGCCCACCGTAGCAACCTTGACGTCCTTAAGTGTTCAGAGAGAAAAATTATTTGTTGAAAAAGCGCTGTATTTGGTATTTGGAAGGACCCTATCAAAAGTCCAACAAGCATGGTGCGAGGCACGACTGTGTGCGCAAGAATAGGCTTGAAGGGCTGAACATCTTAGAACGACAAACAGTCCATCAGTGGAAACAACGACGTCCTTAGAGTAGTGATTCACTCCGCGTATTTAGTATCCTTGGCTCACATCGGCCACTGTACGAAGCAGACTCCTCTTTGGGCTGTGTGGTCCATTCCTAACCTTTAAGGGACTAGTCTTGTTCTGAGCCAGCTACAACCATTAGCACCTTGTCCACTGTAATGCATAATTCCCGTCGGTTCATTATCATCACTGGGGAGTCTGTCTCATCATACGCATTGACTTATGTCGTTGCTAGAAAAAAAACCCGGCCCCTTTTGCAATGCCATAACAGTCTTGTCGGCGTAACGCCGGTCGCTTTGCGATGTGGGAGTGACACTGAACAGATGAAGATCCTGTTGCTGGTTTCACGGCGCAGGTTGAGCGACAAGATACTCCAATTCCACGGGATCCTCTTTGACGTTAGCAGGATTCACACATGCAAGACCTTGTTGTTGAACGCGCTATTGAGGAGCTCGGATTATATCTCCTTGCCTTACCCTGTCATTGGTGGTTGGTTCAAATATGAATTTTGCCTGCTGAGCATGGATACAGAGCTACTAGTGACCAGTGTTAATTTTTTTTTATGTAGAACCACACTTCTAGTGTACGCTGCAAGGCGTCATGGTAAATTACGCATCCATACCTCATAACTTCTTTGTGTGACTTGGCATTCTTCAACTGTGACTAAAAAAGACAAAAACAAACTCAATGGTCCAACTCCGAAAGTGCACGACTTTTCGTTTCCCAGCAAAGTGAGCTTTGTGCCTATGTCTGAGTGCTACACAGTTCAGCCAACACTCCTGGCGAAGTCTCTCCAAGGTCCCATTCGTAGTAAGACTGACTAAATTAAGTGGAAGAACGCTGTTTGCCGACACAAACGACTCCTAACCTTATGGACTGTTGGAACTTACCAAACTGACATTGGCGTAATTGGATAGCAACTTTATTGTGGCTCGCAATGATATTACTGTCCGGCCAATAAAGCACATTGTTCAGTTGTATGACATTATGGCATCATTTCTTACCACGCCATTCTGCAAGGCATTCTGAGGTCCTTTGATTCCGACATCCAGCGCAAAGTCGTACTGTTGGTGATTATCTTCAGTTCTCTACATAGCAAGACACTGATACCGATGCCTTGTGGGCCCTCGATCCCTAACGCGACAGTCCCGTCATCCTCTACCTGAAGCCTGAAATTGCCTTTGTAACCACCCGCGTCACCAAAACCACCTTGTCAACCAAATTAGCCAACAAACAAGCTTACATCCCCTTGTGTTATTACCGCCTTCACCTACCTGTAAGCACGCCATTCTCTACAATGACCAATCTTCATCCAGACCAGTGCTTGTCCAAGGAAATCTCTGAACAGTTCTATACACTCAGCTATTACTTTAACAACGTGTGTTCAACACAATCATTATCAAACACATCGTGCTAGTGATAAGATCCAGGCCCTTGTCGATACTTCTCCCGCACTCCTCAGGGGCGCCATGGAAAAACTGAAAACCAAGCTCGACGTGCCAGAACAAATTCCAAGCGTGTTGATAAAGCAGAACATGTCGATATCTATGTTGAGTACCTGAATATTTCATTCCTTGTCAGGCAATCCAGTTTCTCAGTACTGTAAGCTATCGTCGATGACAAATGTTGACAGCATTTCGTGAGTGATTCAAAGTCTCAACTTAACAGACTACGTGTTTGCTGGAGGCCTTTTGCCGATCTCTCCCTAGCTCCATTATCTGTAAAGCGTTGTGGAATTGTTACCAAATTCAAATTTACTGCATTTATACTCTGTCGCCCATTGTCAGAAGTACCCGCGTTCATACTCTGTCGCCCATTGGGATTTGATCCTCCGTTTCCTAAGCTAGCGTTGGAGTGGTAAAGATCGCTGATAACCCATGTGTCGATGGTACAGCGAGCGAAAGTCCTCCACACTCGGCGTCTCTTTTTACTCAAGCACAACAATCTTTGTCGCTGGCCAAGTACATCATATTTCCAGACTTAATATGGTCCAACTGCAGCTTGCAGACTATATGCCAATACAACTGCTGCTTTCGCCTTGATGAAATCACCCTCGCGAGACTGTGTATGACTTACGAACATTCGTCTTATGATCTTAACCAACTTACTGACACCGACCAGAGGAAATCTCAACACCTTCTACGACACTGTAAACCTAAAGTACAACAATCATCTTCTACGAAATCTTCAAATCTGATACGGTCAAAAAAAAACGGTGGTCCGCCCGAAGTGTAATGTAGCGCAGACGGAGGCAATTTTCACCTCTGGCCGTTTGATGTACAAACACCAAGTTACCTGTTTGTCCTGGGAAATTGACGCCCTGTACATTTCAAATGCCACGTCCACATCGCGTAGGTTGCAACATAAATAATAGGTCAGTTAGTAATCACCAATAAAAAAAAACAGACATTAGGGAATGATCATTTATCACAAGGAACCGCTGGTCATTTTTCGGGGGATTGACAGTATTTTCTTTTCTCGGGTCACAGAAAGAAGGTCACAGTTTTTAGAGATTTTGAAACAATGCAAATAGTAAAGCTAGCACAAATTTTACGACTATGTCGAAACTTGCGCCTTCGGCACTCTTACGGCGTTTACTCTCTACAAAAGCTTAAGATCCGCCCCCGATACTATAATTTTTAAGGCTAACACCCCCTTTTTTCACTGCTTAGTAAAGTATATAAAAAGAACTGATCTAAAAATAAGCAAAAAATTATAAAAATGTTGTTTATACAAACCACTTAATCTTTCTAAATTTCTACTCCAAATCAGGTCACCTCTCCACTGTCGATAAAAACAGAATGAAGTTGTAAGTTCAATGGCTGACAGACGTAACAAACACTACCGCAAGAACACGAAACTCAAAATTTATCCTGTTTCTTCCGGAACTAGCGAACAACGAAATACTTCACATACTTATCCGTCTTAACTTTGAGATGTGACGATCTCGGATTTTAGATCCCCTGCTTTGAGTTTTGTTGTTCGCTTTTATTTGTTTTTCGAAACAAATTTACATAAGTTATGTAGAATTCAGTCCTATCCATTTCTGGATTATAAAATCTTCTAAAACAAAACAAAACCCTAATAAAACCTAAAAACACAAAATTAGAACGATACTATTACAGTAAACATACAAACCCCAGAACACTCTTCTGCGTGTTGTCTCCTCGTAGACCACAGCCATGAGCTCTCGTTTTGCTAGTTGGCCGCCATATTTCAAAGGTATATCCGAAAAATACCTTCGCGCGCGCCTTGCCACCGTTCGCTCGAAAACTTGTTCGTTCCGCTCGAAAATTCGGACCGTCTACATGCCTAGGGAAGGACCCACACCCTTAGACTCTAAATTAACTATACAATTACCTATTTATCTAATGTTAAAGTTAAATTACTGTAATACAACTTAATCATCATCAATTTCTGTCTACCTGGCTATGCTACACCTGAAGTGGTTTTACTCGCGTAGTTGAAAGCTCACCCACTCTTTTATTCCCCCACTCCCCCTCGATAGGAAGAAAGACGAAGAGAAAGATGAGGGCCCATGGACACGAAAAAACAGACAAAGATGCGAGAAAACCGTCGCTCTTCAGGCGGCTGAACTGTATTTAACATTTTATCATCCACTTAAGTGTTAGAAGAGGCTTTAGTGTTACGCTGCGCATGCGCAATCAAGTATTACTGTAATAGATACGGCTTCGACAGCCAATACATACTTCAGATATGGCTTCGACAGCCAATACATACATACTTTAGATATGGCTTCGACAGCCAGTACATGCATATTTTAGACACGGCTTCGACAGCCTACATAAACTTAACTAACTTACCTTTGATGTTGAGTAACGCTACATTAAGTTACTGTATTACATTAAACGTGGATGATAACGTTTTCTTCTCTGTCTTGTCACTAACTATCTTTGTCTCAA
>JAOBYE010729953.1:0-10025 GCA_025403585.1 Parazoanthus swiftii | reverse complement strand
GGGGCGGCGGCTTATTATCACAACACAACACGGTAAGTCGATAACACGAAGAGTGGTTTCCAGTCTCTCTTGCCAGGGCTCTTGTTGATAATGCATATTCAGCAAAATGGTTACCAATGTGTTGAAGAAACTACATAACAGATGTTGTCATGTGTATTTTATCATTGGAGAGGTTACACCCAGTGTCAAATAAAAGATTTTCTAAGAAAATAAAAGAAATAAAATGAAATAAATAAAATAAAGGGATAAACAACTTTAAAAAATGACAAGAAAAGAAAAATAAGCAAATATAAAGAGGAAAAATGAAAGTAAAATGAGGCAATTGATTAGTGATCATACACTGGCTTTCTTTTGGCATCTTACATTATTTAGGATGGAAGGGGGGAAGTGATTATCTATTGAACAAAGAGTTTTCTTACGGTGAATGTTTAACGTTTGCACAAAACGCGAGTCCTTCAATGTTGCTACCCTCGGTTAAATATGCACCGCAACTATTTGCAGAATGCTCGTAATGCCGGAATGTAACGTCGCTGGCAGGATTAGAAATGGAGGGGAGAAGATCGCTGAAGGTCTTCAGGAAACCATCCAAGAGAGATTTGTACGAGTTTTTCACTACGGTCACGTTGCGTTTGTGCCCTCTAAATATCACATGGACTCTCCGTACTGCCAAATGACAATAATAACAACTTAAATAACATTAGATTAATAATAATAACATAATAATAACAATAGTAATAATAACAATAAAAATGATAATATTACTTTTAACACCAATAAAGTTTTTAAAGTGCCTTTCCCATAAGATTCAAAGAGTTTACACCCTAAGATATTACTGGAGTACAAGCATTTTAAAAAAGAAAAAAACAAAAAGTTACAAGTACTCGATTAAATTTTCAGCTTAAAGAAACACTCGACTTGATATAACTCAGACGTTTATTAATTTACGGTAAACTTGCCAACATGTCAACTAAATTTATAAGATTTGGCTAACATCTTAAAAAAGTTTTAACATAGATCTTCTGAGTACGGTTGTCACGCGAGGTGTTGCACAGGCTACCAAATTTATTAAACATTGGAACACCGGATATTTTTGGATCGGATGAGCACAACAACAGTAACAATAACATAATCAATCAATTTCTGATAATACAATTTCATATGTATTTAATAATAAAGTTGTTTATTTATTCATTTTATTTCCCTTACATTCTGGTGGCTCCCAAGGCCATCTCCACGCAGACACCACACTCAGAGTCGCGGCAAGAAGTAATGGTAGAATTTTCATGTCTTAGATTGACCTAACAACAGCAATAACGTCCATATAGATCATATTCGTTATGATGATGGATACTAATCAAGACTGCTATTATCATTATCATTATTAATAGTATTATCAATACTACTACTACTTCGTCTAGTATATGTGCTACTACTGCTACTATCAGTAATAATAACAATAAAGACTGAATAATACAAGACAATACAAGATGAACCCGAAGGTCCTGCTGACTGCGTTAAGTAAGCAAATTGCTTTGGAATCACCGAGTACAACGATCTGCTTCTTGGTATGAACCGGAAAAATGACGGACAGGGTCATTGACAAAATCTGTTGTACTTTTCTGTTGTATCAACACAGGGTTGATTGCTTTTCTTTTTCCTGTTCTCTTCTTGACACAGTGTGGGTTCTAACCGATGATGTTCAGAGTTGAAAAATGTTGAAAACGGAGTAAAGTAGCTTTAACAGGTATTAAAATACTCGCACAGGTTTCAGGTTTACTGAGACGCGGATGTAATCAAAGCAGATTTCAATGGGGCTTTTACGCCCAGAAAATTTTGGAGCACAGTCAGTAATTTCAAGTGAGAGATGACTAGCTAGAACTTCAAAGTAATTGTTTGAAAACTATTTAAATTTGTATACTAACAGTTCCAATATCTAAAAGGCCAACCTCTGCTCGAAACAAGTCACAGATTTCTTGCTTCTAGCAGGTACTACGTCCTGATCCAAGGAGATCTCGCAACATTCGACTGAAAACACAAAACAATAAGCCTTTTAAAGGGATATGTTTACTTTAATTGTGAACAAAAATCACAAAATAATGCAGAATAATAGTCTGTGAAACATCTAACAATAAAGTTGTTTAGATTTTTTACTTTGCAAAGACGATATGTTTTTTCAGCCGCAACTTAGAAACTATATGATTGATAGTCAGTAAACAGTACATAAGTTTGGCAGTAAAACGTTTACCAATTAAAAGGGAATGTAAATCGAGATTTAAGGTCACGCTAACTACCTTGGCATAGTCAATGAATCTTTACAAAACGAGAACAATAAACATAGTACACGATGCTTATATTATATGACAAAGTTTTATAGAGAATATAGTTGGATACGATATGCATGTACACGCTGACAATATTATATGAACAACATGACTCAAAGTTTCCCAGACTTTAGTAACAACTTGACAGCAAGTTCAGAAAAAAATGAAAAAAATTATTTCCATGTAAATACTGAGGTTTGTTTTTTAATTAACCTTAAGACCAACAAGCCAAAATTATGTAGTTTTGATAAAAGAAAACGTGGAAATTGTCGCCAGCACGAGGCCTACAATTGAAACGCGCGCGCGCTCCATTTTCTCGGACTTTGTTATGTGTATGGTTTTCAGTTTTGTCAATTATAGTAAACAACAACTTATGGATTTATGGATATTGCATATATAGACTAACTTATGGGAAAAAATAATTCAAAAACAGCGCGGCTGATTTTGCCACAAAATTAAAGTCTTGGCCTGAATTATTTGTTCCTATAAGACAACAAGCGCCTACTTAGGTAGAACCAGTCTTTTTCACAAAACTTTTATCATTTTATCCAATTCTGTCTAGATCTTTCTTTTTCCGAAGGCGAAATGTAGGCGTGTTGATGTTTTTGAATTATTCGCAAATTTTGAAGGGTACTTGCTTGCTCAAAATCGCCAGTTTGCATAATTTAGTGCTCAAATGCTCTCGCTTGCTAAAGTAACGCAGTTCTCGTTGCTCACCGACGCTTGCAAAGACCATTTGATTGTCCTTGTATGTATTTTCAGCTGCAAACTTAAACTGAAATAGCTGTCGTTTTTTTTAAATTGGTTGGGAAAGTAAATAACCAGTGCTGACGCACGGCAGCCAAATGTTTGAAATTGAAAAAGGAGTCAAAATCAGACTTCAACAACGCAGACTTCCTTTGTATTAACTATTGAATCTTTGCCAAACACGAGCAACACACAGTACGCATAACTTTTACATCTTAACGTAAATTATGGAACTTATTGAAGAATAATTACATTACCTACGTGGTTGTGTTAAAACATGTTTTCAGCTGTAACTGTAATGGACCCTCGCTGACCTACATAATAATTATGCCATATGGACCCCTTTGTAAAACGCCCACTCCACAAATATTTTCTTAATCTGTGTTTAATTTAAAGCAGCTCGTTTCTGCTCAACAGTGCAAGAAGGTGGTTTAGTTGACAAAGATCATCACTCCGGAACTGGCCTCTTTCACCTAGATTTGCTATCAAAAAACAGAATGAAATATGAGTATAACAATGACACGTTTGTAGAATTGTGAACTTAAATTAATTGTTTTTCGCACTTAATTTCTCCCCTACGACAGTGTATTTCAACAAATGCGATTTTGTTCAACAGCACTGCTTTTGCTGCTTTTTGATGGGCGTCAAAATATGGATTTATTTGCATTGATATCCCGCACATGAATCCGACAATGAGGCAGTAACAGGAACGCAAAGATGAGTTTTGAAATACGAAAGAAAGTGGTCCACAGCAATTTTAAAACTCAGAATGAAGAGAAACTTGCAAAAATAACGCAGTTTTACCTTATTGAAGTATTTGAATTTTGAATCAGCGGATTTGTCGTTTTAACAGTTTTAAAATTTTTGTTTTCTTGCCGATTGTTTTTGCATTGCACTCGTCGTTATCACGTATCCTTTTGTTAGACCCCGGACCACTAAATCGTGCAGGCACTTGTGACAAGTTGCAACTTTAGGGGTAAAATTGGCCACGTTAACTCATTCACTATCTCCTGTTGGTGTTCAACAGGGGTCGCCCTCTACTCTGAGAACGAGAGATGCTATGAACCCTAACTTTTGGGATAAACCCAACCATCCGTAGACACACATACAATGAGATATTGTCAATAGCATTGTTAATGCTATTGTCAAAGATCCAATAGGGTCTTCCGTTCTGAGAATAGAGCCTTACTGTTGAATAGGACGTTTGCATGACGGCGACCATCAGAATGCTTTACGATTTTTCTTTTTTGTTCAAATTTTCGATCCCTCATGAGTATAGTAGAATAACTGGTACTAATTATCTTGCAAACAGAGAGTGAGTGAAGCACTCTGGTTTAGTGGTAGTATTTGACGCCATTATGAAAATGTCCCACTTATAATACGATGAGATGGATCAAAAGCTAGCAACATGGTTGGAAAATCATTGGAAAAGACGAATTAATTTTATTACCACTATGACTATGTACTTGCGAGTTGAGTAAACCGAAATAACCCTTCAGCTTTTCTCAGACGTTTTTGTTTGAGTGCATGTCTCATGATAAATCAGTAACATAAACCACAGACCTCTCTGTTATCCGGCACTTCTCTAGCATGGCCACGTACTTCATTTGGTCCTAAAAGATTTCTTTTATTTCTCATAAAGCAGAATTCAACTGATCGGCGCTTACTGGGCACATACGTAATCGAGATGTTAGAGTGTAGATTCATCTGCACTGGTAGTATAAAACTGTAGTCAATAGTTAAACTTTAGTTTCACAGTACAGGGAAAGATTTCACTTTTAAGCTTTCGATTCTAGCTCGAATCTTGATCACAATAGTTGTGGTCACGCTGTCGTGGTTTTTCAACCTTCGACACACGTGACCACAGAGGGTGGTCCTAGGAGTGGTGTAGCTGATGTCTGCCCTGGTCGCGGTTGAGGTCTGGTCTGTTAACTCGAATGTAAATAGCCTCTCGGATTCCACGTCTGTGCCAATCCTGCTCCCTGTCGAGAACTTCGACGTTGTCCATGGAGATTTCGTGGTCCTTACAGACCTTGTGGATATGTGTAGCGACTTCTGATTTCTCTGCTGAGCTGGGTCGTAAATGCTCTTAAGGGACCGTCCCGTTTCGCCTATGTTGGTCGAGTCACATTCAATTCCTGTAGAGCCATTGCACCTAATGTGATAGATAGAGCCCACAATATCTCCTTTCTTAGTAGGATCTTTAGGTGCGCATACCAGTTGTCGCAGTGAGTTGAAAGGCTTAAAATTTGTCTCAACCCCATGTGACTTGAAAGTGCGCCTAAGTTCCTCAGATGAACCTTTGATGTAGGGGAGGGCGACGGGGTTTTTATTTGTACGCCGCCGGACGGCTTGGTCTTGCTGCGCCTCCTCTTGGTGGGAGGTCTTATGTCGTGGTTTGAGGGCCCAGTCCGGGTATCCGCAGGTCTTGAGGGCTGAATTGACGTAGGTTAACCCCTCTTCTTTGTCTTTCATATCAGTAACAACTGATTCTGCCCGGTGGTGCAAGGATCTTACTACGCTCAACTTATGTTGCACGGGGTGGTTGGATTGCCAATTCATGTATTGGTCGACAGCGTGACCACAACTATTGTGATCAAGATTCGAGCTAGAATCGAAAGCTTAAAAGTGAAATCTTTCCCTGTACTGTGAAACTAAAGTTTAACTAATACGTAATCGAGATGTTTTAACTTTTGAGTCATAATGCAAATTCCTTCTTTGTCCGAACTTATGAAGACCAACTGTTAATTATTTAAAATCACAGATCATTAGTTACCAATCGACTGTACAGCAATATCAATAGGCTGTTAATTTAACTTGGATTAAATATTAATAACTAAAGTATGTTTAGTAATAAATTATTCCTATGTATATCATTATCAACAAATTGTGCTGACCATCAAAACAGTCGTCTAACGGCAACTTATTGGCCAAAGGCGCCAAAGAAAGAATCCGATCGCATACAATATATTCAGAGAATAAAGTTATAACGAATCATATCATACAGGTCTTGATCAACAAAGTTTGATATGCTATGTTTTTCGCCGTAAGGTTTGGTGCAATGCTGACGTTTCGAGCGTTAGCCCTTAGTCAGAGCAGACGGTATATCATACAGGGCAGCCATACGGCTTTTATCTCCTTTCTGACTAGCAACAGCAACTGATATCTGCACAGGACGTACATTTGCTGTCCTCTCGTGAGGTAAGTCATTAGGCTAATGGGAAGAACGCAGAAATTCTCCCTTGCGGACGAACTGATGTGCTGGACACCTTTAAACTGTTCTCGTACCCAGAGTTTTTAAATTTTCTTTTATTCATTTCGCCAGCATTTGCATTTTTTTGTGTGTGACATTTACATTTTTAACATGTTTGTGGCAAGGAAACCCAAGAAAACGAGAGGCTTATGGATCTGGGGCTCCTGTTTGTACTTTATTTGCAACTTGTTTTAATAAATAGTGGCAGGCTATGGCACTGGTAGCCTCCAATGCAGCCGCCTTGTTTCCTTCGCCGCGGGTTACATTGGAGGCTATGGCACTCGTGGCTGAATGGTCATGAAGAAGCAAATAAAGAAAAAAAATATGAATAAAGAAAAGAAATAGAAAAAGAAGAGAAAAAGAAGAGAAAAAGACTGAATAGAAAAAGAAAAGGAAAAAACTGCATCCATCCTGCGGCCAAACGAAGGGCTTTGCCCGCATTGACATCAGTGATCAGAGATTCTCTGACTTTGACAGAAACTAAAACCGGTACCTCTCATGGGAAAAGAAAGTTGGCAGTCCGTAGTTACTGTAATTTGAATAGATTTAAATGATCTGTGTCAAATCTGAGATGTATGTTGAAGATAATGCACAAGTTTTCAGAGTTGTACCCGAGCCGAAAAGTCACAGCGGAACCTCTGATTCAATAGCCCATTTCCGAATTACGCTCCACTGCCGACAAACAAAAGCATCGAGTCGAGGCCAGGTGCTCAAAAATACTACAATGTATGAACACCTAGCCTCGGCTTGAAGCTTTTGTGTGTGAGCAGTGGGGCGTAAGCTCCGGGGGGCTGGGCCCCACGCGGGAAAAAAATTCTCGTTCCAGGCCGCGTTGCTCAAGCGTGTTGCGTTGCTCTGGGTACGAGATTGGCCCCAGGTTTGCACAGTCAACTTCCTTGTCACGGTCAAGATGGCCGAAGCTCTGTGATTCAATAAATATATCCTTCATATATATAAAGAAAATTGCATTATTGGTTAACCGCTACCAGAACCATCGGAACAACACGAAGTATGGCGTTTAATGACTTAATGCACCCAAGAAATATCTACAGAAATTCGCCTCCTGACTTCATCAAACTTGCTGAACAACACGATGAGTTCCGCAAGCACACGAAACCAGGAAAGCTTCGAGGGTTGACGATCGACTTTAAGGATCCTGAAGCCTTGAGGGCTTTGAACTGCACACTACTGAAAAACGATTTCGGTTTGAAGCTTGAAATCCCACTTGATCGCTTGATCCCCACAGTTCCCCTCCGTCTGAACTACGTGCTGTGGCTTGAAGACTTGTTGCGTTGTTTACCCAAGAAAGAGGAAGAAAGTGATGTCGTTAGGGGGATTGATATTGGTAGGTGAATTAAAGGAGTTTTTTTTTATCAAAAATATTGTCTTTCAACTTTGCAAGTGTCGTTAAAACTGCAGTGCAAAACAAAGCAAATGTTTATCAGTTTTAATAAATTGTATTTTTCAGGTTGAGTTGATACTGCCTTCCATTAGATATCTAAACTTAATGTAGGTCCACTTAAAATAGAAAAGTACATTGTTACTAGTTTTAAAATATTATGAGCTCACTTGGGGGGGGGGGGGGGGTTAGTAGGGCAGGACCCTAGGGACCAATTAAAAGTGCCCAAGCAAGAAGTCTGAGAAACAGGAGCACCAAGTGACCCATACAGAGTTTGGTTCCAAGCTATTTGATATATAATTTAAGTTGTTTGTGAGTGATTTCCCAAATCTTCGTAGCCAGGGAAAGATAGTTTTGTAATGTATTTTGCGATGTTTCCATATCACCAGAAATCTGCAGACCAATTAAATTGTGTTGTGGCTGATTTGCTGTGAATAATAGAACAACATGTGGGGCCAGTTTTCAAAGAACTTTTTGCCAGTGAATCATCATGAACTGGTCCAATAAATCTGACAAGGGAGTAAGGAGAGGATGGGTATTTGGTACAGTTAGATCAAAATAAATGTTTAGAATCATAATACAACAATAAAACAGATAAAAATGTATAGTTTTTTGAGTAAATGTTTTGAGCACCACAAAGCAATTTTTTTGGGAACCTCCAGCATGTTTCTGGTTATTGATTGTCTCAATGTTTGTTTTTCAACATCTGTGTGCTCATTCTAGGTGCCGGCTCATCATGTATCTATCCACTACTTGGGGTAAAGTTGAACAAATGGAACTTTCTTGGTACAGAAGTTGATGACACTTCTATTTCATTTGCAAGGAAGAACATAAAAAGAAATGGCTTTCAGGAAAAAATTAAAGGTTGTTAATGTAGTTTGTTGTAGAAGCAGCCAACATTCTCCAGGGAGGATTGATTGGGGTTGTATTCTTTGAAATTTTGATTAAGGTTAAAAAACTCTCATGAATAAGCCCCTGGGGGAAGGGGTGGGATTTCACATGACCTTGATAATGATGGTATATATGCCACCCAGTGGGGTTGTGATATTAATTGGCACTGCTCATATAGAATGTATTCAGACCTGCCAACTCACAGTTTTGCTGTGTGTCACACAATTTTTGCCTAAATCTTGAGTTCTCATGACTTAGAGCCCATTTCACATGATTTTTGCTGGAAATGAGAATATTCAAGCTTTTATATTATTTAAATATTTTCTGTCGAAAGATTTTGTAAATCACTTATCAGTGAAATTGATATCCTCAATAAAGATTATTATTATTTATTTAATAAATACAAATGGTTATTTAAGATGCTTACTAATTTTTACAAGATGTTGTAAGTCAATTTCCAGCACTTTTTTATTTCCCATTAGTACGGTGATTACACCATTACAACAAAGTTTTGTAAATCGGAGTATCTTTGCCATATTTTTGCTCAGGCTCCACTCAACCAATGTTGTCTTCCTGCTTTTGACAGTCTGATCTTAAGTTTTTCTCCAAAATCCCCAGTTTTTGGGAGGGAAAAAGTTGAGATCTTAAGTTTTTAGGTCTTTCAAGGTTTGTAGGTCTGGTGTATTCCTTTTTACATAGAGGAAGGAGTGAAGTGAAGAATAAAGGAAAAATATGGTTTTGAAAGGAAACACATTCTGTCCCACACATGCTGAAAGTTGGAGACCTGAGCATGCCTGCTCCCCCCCCCCTGTCACCTTACTCCTATGGCCCCGCACAAGTGTTTTTCTAGAACTGGGCGTGTATCACTGTATATCAGAGGAACAGAAATGGGAATTCTAGCTTAACAAGTTATCTGTAAAGAATGGGTTCTCTTAAGTTTTCCTTGTTCTACAATTGGACATCACTTTTATTGCAATGATGTAGTTTCAAAATACGTTCATACTGAAATTTTGCTAAAGACACTACACATGATGACCAGAGTACATTGCAGAACCCAACTGTAAATATAGGGGTTTATATTTTGTGTGGTTTATAACTGGGATCTGTTTCTATTTGCAGGTAGACAGGCTTATATATCAGGGGGAGGAGCTTGTAACTAATGGGAGCTTTAATGTAGGATTTTAAAATAAATTATTTATTCATCACATGTTAAGTCATATTGCATTGTCACGCGCCAAAATGGCTGCGATTTTGGTAGCTCTTAAGCTCAAACTAAATTTAATCGTTTTTCTATATCTTATATTCATTCTTATTAGTCTAAAAGTTGACTTAACTTCTGCTGAAAGTCGAGGGACACTTTTCGAAACCCCACTGTCGCAATACTGTCGAATTTCATCAAAAATATCGTCAAGGG
>JAOBYE010729931.1:0-10027 GCA_025403585.1 Parazoanthus swiftii | reverse complement strand
GGTCCTGCATGGAATCGAGGCTGAGAAGAACACAGGGAGCCCAGACAAAGCGTTAAGGAGTTTCAACTATTAGCATCCTCGGAGACCCAGGGACAGTCAGTCTCGAACGCCGAGCTGAGCTCACTGAGTGCTGTGTTGGACATCGGGCTGTGCAAAGATGCTCAACAAATACTTATCAAAACCCAAACCCCTACATTTACATGAGTTACGAGATCCAACAAAATATGGCACGTGCGTTTTAGATCTTTCTATAAGTTCACAACATCGAGCATGCGCAGAGAAACGCTCAGAAACTCCTTTCGCTTACCTATTCGCCACTACGCATGAATGCGAGGCTCAAAAGCAATTGAAATGAGATCACAGGGAGACCATCTAAAATAAAATGTTGCTTGCTTCGCTCGCAGCAGTAAATTTTTGGATTTTCGAAAGTTCATTATAAACAAGGTCTAGAATTACGTGTTTATAAAATAAAAATAAAATGTGTGAAATTGGTATTGAAAATCATGAACAGAGCCGGTATGAATTTCCGAGAATTTTTCTCATATCCAGGGTCAGGGATTGAGTGTGTGGGCGAACCTCTCCCCCCTACCCAAAGTAATGCTAAGTACACCCCCCGGATTTAAAAAAGTGAATAAAACGTTACTTATAATCCAAAGGTGGGCTGGTCACCTACCATATCCTTTTTCGAGGAAATGAGGTTGAAAATGGTCCGACGAGAGACAAAACTCAGGCGGTGTTCTTTCATCATAGCATGAGAAAAGCTATAAATTACCATTTTAAATATGCATAATGAAAAATGGCTATCACGTCATAAGCACCTGTTTTTTTTGCTTAGGTGAAATGACAGTTTTTCTACTACATTTTATCTTCATCGCCGATACAACACCCTCAGAAAAACATACTCTATCCACAAACCAGGGCCGCTTTAAAACAGCCCTTCTCTGCTCTACGAGATGTCTTTAATTATTGAGAACCGTATGATCAAACTTAAGATACAGGATAGTCAAACATGTATTCTTTTTTTGTAATAATAATATATTAAATATTGTTTTGCATAGTAAATATTTTTAAAAAACGGAAAAACGTTTTAGAAGAGTGGTCTTCAGCCCTGAGCTCTTTGAAAATTCCTTCAAAAACTCCTTTCTCCTGCCTGCTCTTCAGCCAACCTCTGTCTGGACGTTTTAACCTCGGTTCTTCGTCATTTAGCTCGTTTCTAAATAGCTGTGGTCTCATCAACTACAAACAGTATTGCCAATAAATTTATTAATACTGTAATGATCACAAGAGCGCAAATCTATTGTTGTTGTTTTTGTCTTTCTTCTTCTTCTTCTTCTTCTTCTTCTTCTTCTTCTTTTTCTTCTTCCTCTTCTTCTTTTTCTTCTTCTTCACTATCCGTCAAAACAGTGTATACAACAAACGCGGCCGCCATTGTTGCAATCGTCAAAACAGCCGCATCGCGCACGTGTGTAACAATAGTGATTGCGTGCACTGGCAAGGATACGCGCGACTTGTCGCTCGATCGCAGCTTGCATGCTTAGCCACTCTAGGACACATGCTGGCGACATTTGGGCTACAATATAGTGTGCTACATGTATCATAGTTTAGCCAGGCCTTTAGAAAGGTCGTAAACACTTCATCCATAAGTAATTGTCACATGTTATTTTACTACGACCAATCACAGGGCAGAACAGAAAAAGCTCGGTACTTAACCACGGACAGCTGTATTACAGAACTACACTCCAAGGAAAACCTTCATACGGTCTTCAGTTGTGTTATGCGTGTGAAAAACGGAAATGAAGTCTCACGTTCAGTGGCATGATATTCTCATCTCAGCGTTTTGTGTAATAATCAACACGTTTGCACTTCTGAGTAATGCTGTGATTCTTTACACCATACGGAAATATCCTCGCCTTCAAAACTCCTTCAACGTTTTTATTGCCAGTATGGCTATTGTAGAGATCTGCAACGCCATCTTCAAGACTCCGTTGACAGTAGTCTATTTGCTCTCCGAATGGCGGTCGTTTGTCGCTTGCAGTTTCAATAGCATTCTCTCATGCCTTCTAACAACAGTATTACTGACATCGCTGGCTTTAATGACGATAAACCGTTACTATCGAGTGGTGAAACCCGCAAAGTTCCCACAGATTTTTACAGTAAAACGGAGCGTGGTGTTTGCAGTAGCTTTGTGGCTGATAAGTCTTGTCCTCTTTGCGGCGTCTTTTGCAGCGACTAAGGCATTAATCAAACGCAAATTGATCGACGAAGTTCACTGTTTTCGGTTTAAGAAGCCGCTATTAGCCGTCTTTATCTATTTTCTTATTTATGTAATTCCTCCAAGCACTATTGTTATAGTGTTTTACTTCAAGACTCGCCGATTCATCAGCAAGGCCAAAGCCTCCGTCTCACCGATATCCTGCATACCGACAGCACAGCTTTATGCCGAAGAAGCTAAGACTTTGAAAGTTCTTCTGATACTTCTTGTTTCTTGGTGTTGCAGTACAGCTCCCGTAACAACGTTGTTCTTGTTGAAAGCAACCTTGTCGAACGCCCCACACTACTTTTTGCACCTAGAACTTATATTCAGCAACATAGTAAGCCTTGTCATCCCTGGAGTTTACATCTTCGTCAGTAAGTACTACAGAAACGAGCTCTTCAAACTCATTATCTGTAAACGTCACTCATAGTCGTTTATTACTGAGTAATGAGTTCAGTCCAGCAACAAAAAACAATTAAACTTCTATTACTGATAAACTAACGAACAGTAGAACCTGAAAATAAAATGATTACCTTTTCTCAAACTGACATGAAAAGCATAGGTTCTTTTGACATAACGTCAGTTTTTTGCTACTCGCGCTGATTTTCTTAAAATTTTTGGGATTTTGAACCTCAAAATGTACTTAAATTTTCATTTTGGGTTAAGATATGTTCCATGATAATGGTGCAAAAAGGCTAGTTTATCTTTTATGCTAATGTATGCTAAAGCCACGGTTGGAGACATCGACTGAGTTTTTGCCGAGTTAACGTTAAAGTAACTCAGTGATATTACTGCTGTTTAAAACGCTTATTTAAGTTAATCTTAAATTTTGTACTTTTTACTAGCAATAACTTGCAAAATGCTTCCGATAAAGAAAAAGGTGTATATGCATGTCCAACATCTGCCACGGCGGCGTGTCACTAAGTGCTTATTACGTAGTTAAAAATTTTGAAATTATGATTAAGAGACATTGAAAAGGCAAAGTTCTCATCAAAATTATAGTTTAATTTGTTTGTGTTTATATTACGTCTTCCTCTACAGTTTATCTATTACTGTATTTCAACAGCTCAAAACTGTTGCTAACTGAAAAACAATACAAACTATGCCTCTTCGTGGGCCAGTTCAGAGCAAGCAAATGAAGAGCGTGTTGGCTTTGAAAAGATCGTTAACAGCTGAGTTAGCGGATATGAAAAACAAATAAAGACTGGGTATTTTTCTTTTCCAAAAACGCACGATTTAAATGAGGAAAATAGATTTCATGTTTCTAGCATACTATAGACTTAGGCCCCACATAAGAAATTCTTTGTTTATTATTTCTAGAAGTTGCTTCATAAAAACTCGGAACGTTCAACTGGTTTTTCTTTCTTGTAACCGATGTCGCAGTATTAAAATTTAAACAATTTGTCTACTTCTATGCAATCTCTATTCATTCACCTTCCACTTCAGGTATTGTTAATATTGTCTGTCGTTGCACGAACTTGTCGTTCTGCCTGCAGTTTTAATGGAAAAATAATGAAAATGAAAAACTGGCCGCTTCACAACTTTTCTGGTTGATACGCTAGTCAACCGCCGCATGTTTTATTGAAAAAGCCATCAAATAAGTTTGTTGTGAGCCAAAAACTGGAGTTTTTTAATATTGGGGTAACCTTCTAGTGGATAAAAACATGATGTCTACACACGGCATTTAACAGCTGACCAAACATGGAGTTGTAGTCTACTGCTACTGGCACCAATGTATTTTTTGGTTCTCACAAAGAGCAATATCTCACTATCAAAATATTGATTAAAAAAAACACCATTGTTCAACTTCGTTTTAACTAAGCAGCCATACACGACTTTAACAAAAACTATGTAGTATAGTGAGTAGTAGTACATCACAGTGTAAGTTTTAAAAGGTCAACACTTTCAAAATGGAAACTTTACTTCTTTTCCATTTGCAGCTTATCAACGCCAACTGCACGGACAGGTGCAAATTCATTTACCTCATCGCGACTTTAATATACAGACAGGAGACGTGTTGGTGACGCTTTTAAAATTGCCCTCTAGCTAATAAACTATACGCTTCAAAAATAAACATTTTCTGAAACATATGTGTAGTTTTTTTGTTCATAATATTTTTGGGGCAAGGTTTTTTTGAAAAATAAATAAAGCTACTTGTGTCAAAAAAATCCGCGTTTCTTGTGAGCTTCATCTACCACGCACGAAAGTATTAAAACAGCATTTTTTCCCTATGTCTACCAGATGTTGACTTTCAGATCGTTGTCGTAACTTTCGATTAAAAAAACTTCCTTAATTTGTTTTGATCAGCTCAAGGATCTGTTTAACGTTGGACTTTGCAGTTCAGAGTGGTTTCCTCAGTTAAATTGCAACAAACTCAATAACTAGAGCGTTAAAAACAAGAAAATCAATTTCGACAAAAAATGAGCTTTGTCAGTAATTTGCATTTGATCAGATATCTTCAGCATTTTCAAAGACTCCGAAACTACACAAAATTGATTTTAATTTGACGTTTTCATAATCGAAAGCCAATCTCACTCCCAACCTAAAAATTATAAAACTGATCAAAAAATAGTTTAATTGCACCCAGTTTGTTCGCGGTTAATGTGCGAGTCATTCCAGCCGCGAGCTTCCCCTCGGCAACCCCGGGCATTTGATACAAGATGAGTCCAGGGGAGACGGGCATTTGACAGTTAATAATGTCCCGGATCACGGGCATTTGCACAAACAAAAAATTGCTCGTAACATCCTGTCGTCATTTCCGACGGCGCTCAGAAGCCATGGGTTTCAAACACCGGCATTTTGGAATAGGAAGACCATTTATCGGCCATAAAAGACCTATAAAACAATAAATCCATTTTGTTATTTTATCGTGTATTCGTTTGAAACTTGACAGTAATACTAATTAGATCATTTTCTACATAATTATGAACTAGATAGTTTTTAAGGGTGATGACGTCATACAGACGTCATCAAACTGGTGAAGACGTCATATAGACGTCATCGAACAGCTTTTTTAGTCTATTTTTACCTATTCTTTGGTTTTTTTTAGATTTTTGCGGTAATTGATGAATGACTTACCTAAACTTTATCTAAAGATATCTAAATTGCAATTTTTTGTCATCATCGTTGTTTTTTAAAAAGTCTTTTTCACTAGTGTATTTTTTTTTTCATTTCGAGTAGCATATTTTAAGGCTAACTTGCGTTTTTAGAACAAATGCTAATTAAGAAATGCTTAGAAAACGGAAAACACGTTATTTACATATAGAGGTCGCTATTTTAAATGTCCAAATATGCATTTCACTAACCATAAGTCATTAAAGTGCTGATTTTTATTATTTTGTTCTAAACAAACAGATCGAAGAGAAGTTTATAACCAAATATTTGACTACAATTTGACCGTAAATGTAAACAGTGAATTTAAAAACATTTTAAAGTCTCGTATCACAAAGACAAAACATTTTGATTGTACAATTTCACTTCCTTCATGTCTCATGATTACTTTTTCATGGCTTACCGACTTGAAGCTAACCTTAGTTTTTGGCTTCCATAACAACTTCGTCAATACTTTTTGGAAGGCTTTCTTTGCGCAAGAACTAAGGGACGAACCATTATTTTTCTGGAGGGGGGGATGAGAAATTTGAAAAAAATTGTTTGCAGAACTTGAAGCGCCGAAATACATTGTTTGCACAACTTCGAAACAAAAATAAATTGTTTGCAGTAACTCTTATGTTTGCAGGTATTTTGTCTTTGATGTCTATGCAGACATTCGTTAGGTTTAGACGTATATGAAAGTATGGCACTATGTTGGTTAGCTTTCTCCTTTGGTGCATGGGTTAATTGAGCAGTGATATTTTTTCTAGACTTTTATTCATTTCCACGTTGTTAAACAACAATCTGTTTCCTCTAATATTATTAAAGTGAAAATTAATATGGTATTTAACTGTTTCATTTTGTACTACCTTTTGTAAAGTAACGAATATGCATGCATCATCACTTGTCCAGCCCAATATCATTCTATGTTCAATTGTACATTTTCAAAGGTGTTGTTTCTCAGCTGCATGATTCTAGTCAATTTTGAAATTAAAAGATTAGCAACATTACACAATGATGCATTCCAAACCGCACGGGTCAAACGGCATAACATAACATATGTGGTATATTTTACGGAACTTTAAGTTATATGATATTCTCTACCCACAGTTGAAAAAAGGAACTGATCTTGATGGACTTGATGTTATTGATATTCGTTGTCAATGTAACGACTTGCATAATATTTCAAAACCAACATGTAGCATATCAACAAAACAATAGACCAATTTCGATATATTAAAATTCAGCCTGAACAAAAGACATCAATGCGAGGCTCTGGGGAATAAGATATAGAGTTTGTATGGATTATTCCCCAGAGCCTCGTGTTGATGTCTTTTGTTTCAGGCTGAATTTTAATATGTCGAAATTGGTCTATTAATTTCACATAACTTATGCCCTAATCTGTTATAAAGAGCAAAACTGATCATTTTTGGAACAAGCAACTATATATACTTGTATTCCAAATGCAGTTGTTTGAAAAAAGACTTGAAACGTCTATATTTGTTGTTTAATAACATTCCGTAGTATTTTATCACGGTTGAAAAGGCTCAATCTTGCACAAGACCACCGCTAAACAACTCAAGAAAGAATTTATGGTCGCTGTTCCGAGGGAAGAGAGCTGGAAGACTAGTAAAAGCCAGAGAAACGTATCGGATTTACAACATTCCTGAAGTCGAGCCGAGACAAATGAACCATGTCCAAGCAGAAATCAATCCCCGCGGTCATAACCCGACGAATTGCATCTCTATCACTATAAAACCTCGTACAACCAGAGTACCTGAAGGACAAGGCAAGCACTTTGTTCCATCGCTCCTTCTATCAAATGAAATGTCACTCTCTCCCAAAATTGATGAAGTGAGCCATGTTGTGCAAAATGCTAATTTCGACCTGGTTTGCATAACCGAGTCTTGGTTAGCAGACCACATCCCATGCAGACTCGGCCGTGGCAATTAACGGTTATAACCTCATCAGAATTGACAGAAAAGAAGCAACCCATGGAGGAGTGTGTATGTATATCAAAGACACTATTCCCTTCTCAGTACTCGATAATTTTGACGACGACGACGGTCCTGAATTGGAAGTTTTGTGGGCAAAACTACGGCCGACCCGACTCCCAAGAGGCTTATCAAGTATCATTACTGGAGTAGTTTACCATCCACCGAAAGCGCCTGACTCGCCAATGCAGAATTATTTAATAAATTGCTTAATGAATCTGGAGTCACAACACCCAAACAGTGGAATATTTGTTCTCGGCGATCTGAATCACTTTAACGAAACGAGACTCAAGTCGACTTTCAATCTGAAACAAATCGTCCCTTTTCCGACCCGAGGAAAAAATTTCCTAGATCGTGTCCTTACCAATACGAAGGACTATTATGACCAACACATCGAACGACCAAATTTTGGACTATCAGACCACATGCATCTCAGTCGAAGTCCAACCACAACAACGAGCCAAACCATCCCAGTTGAAACATAAAATCATCTCTAGGGATTTGAAACCAAGCAAGCGTCAAGCAGTACGGACGTAACTCGAGAATGTCGACATTTCTGCTATGATCGGCGCTTTCGATTCCTGCGAAGAGAAAATAACAACTCTGGAAACAATAGTTCACACCGGACTCGACCATGTCCTCCCCCTGAAAACTGAAACTGTGTTTGCTACGGAGCCGCCATGGATTAACCCCACCCTGAAGCGCCTTATCAAGACCCGCCAAAAAACACTCAGTCAAGGAAACTATATAGAGTTTAAGCGTTTGCGAAATCAGATCAACCGCGAACGCAAGACGTGCTGCTCCAAATACTATGAGAACAAAGTACAACACCTCAGGAGTGCAACCTGGCATGCTGGTGGAAAGAAATCAAGAGACAGGGTGGAGTCACTAATCCCTCTGGGGCCAGAAGACAGCGTGCTCAAGTCCATCCACCACCTGGAGGGTGTTTGCGAGCTAACAGCCAAGGACCTTGCCAACCACATCAATGTAACCTTCTTGGTCCCTACGCAGAGTTTTGAGCCACTTACCAACAACCCCTTCGGGGAAGAGAGCACCAAAGCTCTGAACAGCGTCACAAACGATTTCGAGCTGGAGCAAGACTCTTTCGCCAGGTCCGAGCCGACCCCGCTATACGTCTCAACTTGCGCTGTTTACAAGAAGTTATCGTCGCTAAAATTCACTAAAGCCCAGGGCCCTGATAACATTTCAGCTTGGATACTAAAAGAGAATGCCAATATACTACCTAGTCCTGTCTCAGATATTCTCAACTTCTCTTATCATGAAGGACGCCTTCCGTCATCTTGGAAAACAGCTGATGTTGTACCCATTCCAAAGAAAAAACCGCCAAAGGATATCAACAAAGATCTCCGACCAATATCGCTAACTCCAATTTTGTCCAAAGTCGCAGAGGAATTCGTTGTAGACGAACACTTGAAGCCAGCCATTTTAGCAAAGATCGAGAACAACCAATTCGGCGCTGTTCCCAAGTCTTCAACAACCTAAGCGTTAATCGCCATGATTCACAAGTGGACAAAACTCACTGACGGAAACGGTGCAACAATAAGAGTTGTTCTCTTCGACTATCGCAAGGCCTTTGATCTGATCGATTACACAATTCTCGCAGGGAAACTTGCGACATTAAGTATTCCACACAAGATCAGATGCTGAATCATCGACTTCCTCAAATGCCGTAAACAAAGAACGAAACTGGCGCGCGATTGTAAATCGGAATGGAGGGACATACCAGCAGGCGTCCCTCAGGGGACCAAGTTGGGGCCGTGGCTGTTTTTATAAATGATCGATGATATTGATGTCGCTGACACAGACCTGTGGAAGTTCGTGGACGATACTACGATGGCAGAATGCGTTGAAAGAAATGAAGAAAGCAAGATCCAAGCAGCAGCGACGGAGTTGACAGAGAAAGCCCACGCCCATAAGTTCAATCTTGTTTAAGGAGAAACCCTTAGAAGCTGTTCCAACTGCCAAGTTATTGAGCCTGAACATTTCTAGCGATCTCAGATGGAATCATCATATCTCAGAAATAACCAGAAAAGCAGCGGCACGGTTCTACTTTATGAGGCAGCTCTGACTTTCTATTTTACATTTATCGCCCAACACTTGAATATGCCTGTCCCGTTTTTCATAACAGTTTGCCCAAATACCTTTCGGATGACCTAGAACAGCTACAAAAGCGGGCACTAAGAATTATTTACCCCTTTCAGTCATACTCAGAAGCGTTGAGAACAAGTGGCCTACCTCTACTTTCCGACCGCAGGGAACACTTGACAAGAAAATTGTTTGTGGAGGTCGCGTCAAATCCAAGCCACAAGCTGTACAGTTTACTACCAGATTCGAACAGTTGCCAATACAGCCTAAGGCGCCAACGGAAGTTGGATCTCCCAAGGACAAAAACTGATGGTTTTAAAAACTCATTTATTATTAGCAATTGTAAATATTTTTAACCTTTTTGCCTCGCTTTCAAACTTTTTTGGATTTTTATCTTAATCATATAAGCCTTCTGTAAAGTTCTTAACATAATTCAGCCTCACGGCTGTAAAGTTTTTAAGATTCAATAAAGCATCTATTCTATCTATTTTAATAGCGAAAACCTTAATTGGAATAGGTTAAATGTAATGAGATTGAAACAGAATAATACAGTTATCAGTGTTATCATAGAGGAGAAGGAGGG
>JAOBYE010729909.1:0-10030 GCA_025403585.1 Parazoanthus swiftii | reverse complement strand
CCCGAAAAATTAAAAAGTAGTAACAAGCTTGCTGAAACTATTTTTATTGGCAGGTTGTTTCCTAAGGCTTCCAACATTTTTGAAGATCTCTGAATAACCCCACATTGTAGATATTTTATGACCGATTCCTAATATATCCAGGAAGATAACATTTGTCTTGCATATTGAAAGGTAGAGACATTCCTTTATATTACATGTTAGTAAAATGTTCTACTGCAACTCATATAGTCATTCATAACCTACTGGAGCCAGTATTTGTTAGTTCAAGATTTAACGGGTATTTCATTTTCGGACGTAATAGCTTTAACAAAACTGATTTTTAGCCTATTAAAGTTCAAAACGGATACATCTGAAAAGATTGCTCTTTTAAATTTGCTTCGGGGATTATAATTCTGGAAGGAAATCGAACATTTTACACTGAAATAGTAACTTTAGTATTAAACTTCCCGGTATCCAAAATTCTAGAAAACCTGGCAGTTTACTTGAAGAAAAAGAAAGAAAAAAAAACTGTTTTGAAAATGGCTCTTCTTGTATTTTAATATTTTTTGGCCAATGGAAATCGCCATGCCAAGTGAGCTTTGAATGACTGGAATGAACGAAATTGGACAGAAACTATTGCTCCCTATTGCTAGTTCTGATACTCGAATATCTGTTGCAAGGAGCGTATTAAGTGGGGGGCAACCCCATTTCGTCGACATTTTCCCAGCATTTTATACGAAAAGCACTCGGAATTGTGGGTACTCGCCCTTCCTTTCCGACGTTTCTGGATCTGCCCCTGCCGTGCATATTAGATTATGCGGAAAGTGGGCGATATGTGAGATCTTTGCTGCAAGGCAGGCACTATTTATCAAGTACGTTAAGATAAATCAAAAATTCAATATAACCAAAAACAAAGTTTTTCAAAGTGATTGCTCTCACCTCTGTACTGAAAGCTTCATTCAATCCCGAAACTATGTTATCAAATGTTCCTCTTCTTAAAACGATCTTAATTTTATTTCGTCCTTTTTTAAATACTTTTTTCCAGTAATTGAGGAATGTTCCCTAACACTTCTGCTGGTTTGTACGAGACTTATATCAATCTCCCTTTGAAGAGCGGAACAATGCTAGAAACTAGAGAGATCGCAATATTATCCCCACTGTCAAAAACGATCAGTGCTAACCAGTATGACAATTTGTTAGCTTCCGCCTTGTTTCTAATCTTTCAAGATTAAACGTTTTTGTCGAAATTGATCGTGAAAGCCGTGTTCACCCAACTTCAGAATATCACTGCATATGACCTAGTACAAGAAGAATTTAATCTGCCTACAAAGTTTACCACAGCTCAGAGGCTGCTTTGCTGCGGGTACAGAATTTTGACATCTTGCAGTCCTTTGATAAATCTTGGGTGTTCTAAACTTGTGTGCTGCAATTGACACGCTATTCATGGCGCGTTCGTTACTCATTTCGGAATTAGTGGATGTATACAGATTGATGATATAATATATCCTTAAGGTTTGAAACTTGATCAAGATAAAACTATTTTCCCCTTATGCACTGTAAGTTCGGCTCTCGTCCTCCACTTTACCATGCACGTTCAAGTTGGAAATAAATGATTCGTTTTTCTACTTCTGCCACTAACTTTGGTGTCATTTTTGACAAAACTCTGTTCTTTGAAGAACATCAAACACGTCGGCAGATCATCCTTCTTTCACTGATCCCGGAATTATTTACAGAATCCGCAAATACCTAACTGGAAAATCTGTGGAAGTTCTTATCCACGCCCTTGTTACCTCCAACGCCCTTGTTACCTCGACTATTGTAATTCCTTTTTTACGGCCTGCCGAAGTCTCTTCTTCAGAAGCTACAATCGGTCCAGCAGCAGCTCGAGTTGTTAGTCTCACTCAGAAATACGGTCACATCACACCAATTTTGACTCGGCGACACTGTCCTCCCTGTCTCAGGGTCTTCTTCCTGGCCTGTAAATCACTAAATGGATTCCTCCTATCTACTTCTCTAGAATGTTGTTAACCATGTATTATGCCCCCCCTCCCTCCCCCCCCCCATTCATTGTCGGTTCCCTGCACACTCGTAGAATGGCATTCGAATCAGTGTATATAGTCGGGTATAGTTCACATTTTGCAAAAAAAACAGGGTTTTTGTTTCCTATCTCGCAAAGCACAAGCTTACAATAGAACACAATATAATATTTATCTAGAGTCGGGGGCATAGGTAGTGGTCACCCAGTCTCCACGGGCTCGTGTTGAACATGCAGGCCCGTAGCCAGGATTTTTGTTGGGGGGGGGGCGCAAATTTCGTAAACTTGGACTCTTAAAAGCCAAATTTATGGGACAGACACACTTATGACCCCGCGCACCTCCCCCCCTACCTGCGAGCCCGAACATGCTCGACTTGTATTTTGCGAAGTCATTTCGCAGAATACAAATAGCAATTTATTTGCGAAATGATTTCGTTTCGTTTAGTTTTGCAATGTACATTAAAATATCAAACTTATCAATTTTCTGTGCCTTAGTTTAGTACTGTGATTGAAGTGGATGGATTGACTCAAAATACATGCCCCAGGGTGAGGATCGATGAAAATGTCAATCCCATTCTGTTAGAATAGAAAACTGGGGGGGCACCGCCAAGAGCCGAAGGCGTGAGCCTTCTAGGGGAGTCCGGGGGCATGTTCCCCCGGGAAATTTTGAAAATTAGTTTGTCTAAAAACTCGTGTTTCCTGGGTTTTAAACGCCATTTGAAACAAAATCAGCGTGTCTAAAACTAGTAAAATATGACAAGTTTTTCTCAAACCTGGAGCAGTTTGCTGAGCTTGACACAGTTGACACATTTGCTGGGAAAAAACTGGGGGGCACGGGTCCCCCCGGCACCACCCCATGCTTCGGCACTGAAGTTGCCTGCAGTTTTATGATCCACTTCCACATGCACTGGTCAGTTTTCGCGATCGGGCTCGGTGTTAATTAAAGTAACTGGCAGAAAATGCCTATTACCGCACAGCTATTTATAATCAATTTATCATCGAAGCATACATTGGTCTGTAAACGAGTTTTAATTTTAGCTTTGAACAGGTCTGAAAGCGGGTAAGGGTTTCACTTTATGCGGAGTACCCCCACGTTGGGGTCAAATTATTACGAAGTACCCCCTCCCGGGGGGGCAAGGCTAGGATTATCAAATATAAAACCAGCTTTTGAGCTTTCGCAAGCCTTCTATCAGAATGACTCCATATGCTATCAGAAAAACTGCATATTATTTTAGAAAACTTCAGTGAAGTATATTTTAGCGCCATCCGCCATATTGGATTTTGCGGCATTTCACAATCGATGATCGTGGGCTCACTTTTCATTTGGTATAGCTGTTTATATAATTTGTCGTGTGTTTTGTGATGCCTGGAAAAAAGAAAGGGAAAAAAAAGGGGAAGGGAAAGGCAAGTGCAAAAGCGAGTGATACGGAAGACGCTGAATACAGCTCGGAGCCAAGTGAAAAAGAAGTGTTGCTCAAGAAAGAGTAAGTATTTTAAAAGTTACTCCATGTTTGTTGGTGGCCGTTTCTATGGAGGTTGTTCAGACGCTGTAGCAATATAGTAACAGCCAGTGAATTTTTGAATGTCTTTTTGTTTGTTTTCACCCAAATTAGGCTAGAAGGACTGACAGAGGAGTTAAAAAAGCTAAAGAAGGACGTAGAAGACCTGTATCCTTGATTTTACTTGGTTTAACGTAAAATAGTGAGAAAGATTCATGGCACACATGGATCCACATTCCCTCGCAAATCGATCCAGAAAATCGATCATCGGAAATCATCCGATCAATCACTGAATCAGTATCAGTCGATAGCAACAACTTAATTAACACAGATTGTTATCGGCTAGTCAATGAGTCAAGACCAGTCAAGAATCACGCAATGAAATATGAAATATTTTCATCATGTTGGAGGTCGTCCCATTATAATCAATTATGAAAATAATAGTGATAAATTAATATAATTATGGGCAGTCACTGAAAGTCAGTAAAGTTATAAATCATGTAATTTAATTTCATTGACTGGACATCGACTTACGATGACAACCAGTTGATTGGTACGGATTGTTATCGACTGTTGTCAGATATCAGTTTTTTGACCGTAGCTGCACTGAACACATGGACACACATAGCAGGGGTTCCCTTTCAAGATAATCTGGCAGCAACTAGCGTCTTTGATTTCACAGCCAGCAATTGTTTGGCTCAACCTTGGTGTAAGAACCCACGACTGACATCACCCCATCTGACTAACATCAGAATGGGTTCATTAGTGGCAAATGGTCACATACCCCCCCCCCCCTTCCCCCAGCAATATTGATAAGTTATAGATTGGAAAAGTTGCTTTAGTTCTGGAAGTTAAATTAGTCTTTCAGGATAATATACCTGATGTTGACCAGACACCAAGCATGCATATTAATGATGTCAATTGGCCCATAAATTAAGTAAGTTTTGTAAATCTTGAAAGAGTGTAAGCGTGTGCACCATATCGCCAATGGTCAGTAATAGAATGAGATATCATTGTGCACACTATTACATCATTTGTGCATCTCAGGGAAGCCACTGATGTCAGTTCCTTAGAAGGTTCTTACACTGAAGTAAACCAAATTTTTGTCTAGTAGTCAAACCAACTCATTGACCTGGACAAAACTTAGCAAGACTCAATCTGTTCTCACTTGAATTTGAAAATATATTTTTAAATAATTAAAATTCTGTTTTACAATAGCAAAGTAATTAACTGCAGCAGTTTGGTTTTGCTTTAAGCTACCAACTCTCAGATACCAGTACCCTAAGAAAAATCTGTAATTAAGCCTAAAACTGAAACTTTTGGGGATCAGTCTGATCACCCTCAGTTTTTTGGACCTCAGTTCTGTGCCTTTTAACCAATTTCCAAAGGCCTTTGCACAGCTGTTCTGTGATTGTGATCATATTTTTTGACAATAATTAGATGACACAATCATTGATGATGCCATCATAGTAAGTCACAAAAGTTGTTTAAAGTTTTTTGTTATAAATTTGTCAAAATGATTGTAAACTTGCAATTTGTTGTTTTTTAGTTATTTCATAGTTTTAGACTATAAAATATTTTCTTACAATACCCAGTATAGTAGGTTATTTCAAAATTAATCAAATTCACAAAAGTAAAAAATCCAAGATGGTGGCTGAAAAGTCAGTTTTGATTATTTTCATTTTGTTGTCATCAAACAACAGCCAATTAGTTGATCATTTTGAGTATGGAAGTCAATTTAATATAAGGTCATATACATTAGAACAACATACCAAAAGGTCTTAGCCATTTGGAAAAATATTGTGGGGGTGGAGGGGGTGGAGGGGGGGGGTAGTATGTTGAGTCTATTTCTTCTACTACATGTATGAAATAATTATGTAAACTATTTGTAGTACTGGTACTGTTACAAGTTATTTTATGACGTTTTACTTAACAAGTCTAGTCGGCATGAAAATGAATGGCTGCAAGAAGAAGCCCAACAAACCCGGCTGGAAAGTGTAAGAACTATTTCCAATTTTTGTTGTTTTTACTATAGAGTCTGCTTGGCAAAAAGAAAAGATTTGCCTGGCCTGCATTTTGTACAAAACACACCATTCGTTTTTCAGGCCCTTAAGTTAAGTTTAGCTAGACTTCCAAGTGCAAGCATAATGAGTCTGTCTCATGTTTTCATTCTTGCTCAAATGATAGTTAGATAAAGAATAATTTATAATAAAATTGTTAGTACAGGTTTACACTGTACAGATTAAGATTCAGGTTTGGGGGATTTGATTTTTCATTACATTAATTCAGGGTAATGAAGTTTATAGCCTTTTGCACCTTCAATATTTTTCAGTGGTGATACTGATTAATGCCACTGAATCAGCTTTTCAGTTGATTGGTATACTAATTGAACAACTTGTACTGCAAGTTGAAGAGCACTTGATTGTTGGAGAGTCGCCAATACTTAAAATATAAAGGCAGGTTAAAGGCAGTTACCATTTATTGTTGATTCTTGTATTCATCAACTGGTTCTCCATCACGAAATTCTCTACTTGCAAACTGAGGAAAAAATATTGCTCAGAGTTTGCTATCCATCCACAACCTTATTCTTTGATTTTTTTAAACACTCCGAAAATAAAAACAATGATGGCTAAACAACTTAACAGCTTTAAAGAAGTTCGGAAGGCTAGTAGATTGAAGCATTCATGCAACAGAGGTGACCATAAAATTAAAACTGTACTGTTGTCATATAATTATAACTTACCAGAAAAAATGTGAGTGGTAGTACAATGTAGTGCCTGGTATCAAACAACTTTTAAAGACAGGGTATTTGAAACATAATGCATTACATTAATCCATCTAGAATGTGGTTTGTTTGCTGTTGATACAGATAGTGTCAAATTTATGTAACTCTGTAACTAGAACACAACAGGACAAGATCAAGTATATTTTATTTTCAACTTTTAGTATACAATTTCAGATTTTAAAACAAAAATTAATGGAAGTGGTTTTGGTCACTAAACTTAGGGGTTTTTTTTAACATAGCCTACGGTAATAGTTTTATGTCTTCAAAGCTTTAGCTGTTGTAAATTGACTAGCTTGATTTTAGATTTTTATATTTTCTTAAGGAGCCCTGTGTTATAATTGCCTAAAATTGTATAAAAATTAAATAACCAATTAGCTGTACATGTATATCTTGGTGGCAATACTGTACCTTATTTATTTGGTGTGCACTGTCAAATGCACTGAACAACTAACCACTCTGTGATTATTACTGCTACTTAGGGTAAAGGTTTTGAGTACATGCAGTTATGATATTAACTGCTCTATATCATGCTTCTTTGATAAATACAATGTTAGTAACATTTTACCATGGCCTCCGTTAGCATGAATACATGTCATACATGTCCAAGAAGACTCAGAAGAGACAGACGACAATAATCTCACTGAGTGACAGAAACCAGAAAGAACTTGATGACATCAAAGAACAGAAGGAGCAGATACTGAAGGAATATGCAGATAAGAAAGATTGTAAGTTGCTAATATTTACAGTACTCAGGTAATTATTGTTAATGTCATAGTTTAAAGCTGTATATAGCTACTTCCTCACATGAGCTCTTTACATTTGCTCAGCATCAGGTACATATTTTGGTCTAAAATTTGCTGTATAGGTTTTGAAATTTTAGTCTAAAAGTATTTGTTGTATTTAGACAAAACTGGGGATTTGCTGTACTATGGCACATTCAGTTTGAGAGGAAAATGGGTAAGAAATTGTAGCAGTTAATTGGGTTGGCAAATTCTAAAGTTGAGAGGAAGAACTCGCAATAATTTTTTATGGTGGGTTGCAGTTACGAGTAGTGCCAAAATTCAAACTGCACATTATATGTGATTAATTTGTTGGAGCAAAATTTAATTTGAAGCAAAGACATTTAGTATTTGTTTTTTTTCAAAAATAATGGTCAGGAGACAACATTATTTTAATCTTTGAAACACTACATGTAACTTTCATTAGTATATATACCGGACCTCCCAGATCTAATTTTGCACCATGAAAGTTCAGTCAGTGCAGGTTTAATTGTTCAATAAAACCAATGAACCCTAGTCTTGGAAGTTTTTCTGGCCATCTTAGCAGCTCAAATGTAGTCAGTGAAATAAAATTGTTCTTTCATTTATATACTGTACAATGTTTCAATAATTAGCGACAATTTATTAGACGTGTCCATATATAATAATGGCATTACTTAGTACTGACGTTTTTAGTAAATTTGCTTATCTTCTGTGTTAAATTACATTTTAGCTCTGAAAATGTTGATGCTTGAAAAGGAGGCTGAACTTTCTATTGCCAACAGTGATCTGGCTGACATGGAGGAGTACAAGGTACGTGTAGTTGAATTAAATAATTTGTCAGCAAACAGATTCAACTTCTTTAGAGCCCCAAATTACAAGTATGTCTTGAAGACATACCGCTATTACCAAGGTTTTGTTAATAGCTATCACTGAAGCAAAAAACAACTGTTTCCACGGGGGTTCGGGTGAAGCAAGCTGTAACGATCTCTATCTTTTTGCCTGGGTTTTAGGTCCCGAAAATTACTAAGTTTTTGGTGCACAGAAAGTGAATCATGTGGTTGAGGTCAGACAATCAGTTTCTGCTTTAGGAAAGTAACATTTGAGGCCTAGGTCAATGTCAAAATAAACTAAACTAAGTAACTGGTTTTTTCTAAGAGAAACCAAAGATCCATACTTTTTGGCATGGGGGGGGGGTTAGGTTACAGAAATATAGTTTTTGGTGCACAGAAAAAAATTCATGCGGTTGACATATGCAGCACAATTTGACACTTTATGTTTTAGAACAGTAATTTATTTTTTTTTGCTTAGGAAAAATACCTTCTTTGTTAAGGGCAGAAACTAGCACATGGTTTGTACTTTTAAGTCCTTGGATTTGATTATGATTTTCAAGGACCTGAAAACTCTTGAATTAGAGTTTTGTTCTTGAAAATTGTTAAAAATAGAAGTGCATGTAGTCTGTTCATGCATGCAGAGAATAAGAGTCCTGGCCGCATTGGTAACGGCAGTCAGAGATGCTCTGACTTTTAGTCGAAACTTAAATACCAATTTTGCAACAGGGAGAAAGAATGTTGCCATTCTGTGGTAAGTTTAAAAGATCTAGACGATCTGCATCAGATCTGAGGTTTATGATGAAGAACAAGGGTTCATTAACGTCTTGAAAAAGACGTTAATGAACCCTTGCCTTGTTATACAAAATTTCAGAATTACACAAGTCAAAAAGTCAGAGAATCTCTGACTTCCATCACTGACGCTGCCCTTCAAGCCCTTCGTTAGTGGCTGTTGGATGCAATTAATGCATAAGCTGTGGATACAAGAAAAATAAATTAATGTATTTTTGTTGTAGAAACCCGCATGCGGATTACGGTAACTGCCCTCATTAATGTTTATAGACAATCTAACCCTAAAAGCATCATACTTGAGACTTTGAGACCTCTACTGACTTTAAGTTAAAAAAGCTTTTTGCCATTCTTGTCGAATAACTTCATGTTGTTACTTGTTAGTTGGTTGGTTTGTTTTATTATAAGATGGGGAGGATGTTGTAACATGCCACATGCTTCGGACGTTATATGAACATATATGTCGTCAAAAAATCTGTTGAGAGATTCATAATGATGTAGATCGCTATTAAAAGGGAGCATTGGAAAGAATCCACATAACCATGACTTTCGGGGAGTGGGCCGCAATTGTCGTGGCGAACGTTCTCCAGTTTCACCCAATTTACTTTTGAGTTATATCTTTTAAAGTTTCTAATGATAATTACTCAGTATCGTGGTGTATGTGGCCGCCATGGCAAAATGTATTAAACTAAACTAAACTTCTCATTTTAAATTAAGCAGTTGTTATAACTTTATAATACAGACATTACAGAATGACCAGGAAGCAGAGATTGCACGACTGGAGAGACAAGTGCTGCAGATGAGAGCTAAACACTCAGAGGCCATACAGAAACTCAAGTCTCATTTCCTCAGAGACAAACGAACCTATCAGCAGGAGTCGGATTCTCGCATACATGAAATGGCTCAACAGGCCACTCAGGTGAGCACATTTAAAGAAGACTGGCTGGTTAGTTGTACATCTAAACACGCAATCGGTAACTTTATACTGTCTGCAAGGTGTTTCACGAGATAATAGAATAAGTGCTTTAAAACCAGCGTTCTGCTTTTTAGTTTTAAGATAAATATAGCCAGAAGCCAGGCCCTATTAAAGAGATGACTCACTCATTTTGGGGCAAAACAAGATGCAACACCCAGAGGAAAGCCAACTTTTTTACTTTTTAGGTACTGATAATTAGTGGATTTATAGTATACTGTAAATATATTTTTTATCTTAACATGCTTATATATCTCACGGCCGTAGCCAGAAAAAAGTTATGACTGAGGCAATGTCGATCCACTTAAAAATTTTCTTTCCAGGTATTTAGGGTGTTATCTCATGACTATATGTTTAAACATAACTCTTTAATCACAGATTA
>JAOBYE010729908.1:7487-17873 GCA_025403585.1 Parazoanthus swiftii | reverse complement strand
TACCAGAAGACTGCGGGCGCAAGTGAACCAAGATGGGAACAGTTCATGCGAAAACTGCGGTGAGTTTTCCTCAAACTATGTTGCTTTTGAACAAATTTTCAATTATCTGAAGTCATTTTTAAATAGTTCCATTATGATAGGAAGCTTTTCCCATTGGAAAAATTGGTGTTAAGATGCTCTTATTCATAAAAAACTACACTTAATAGTCACCTGCGCAACCGCTGACCTCGATTGACCATTGCCGCATTAGCCCCGCTATGGACAGTAATGTCTTTTAAAGATTTAAGGTTCAACAAATCGTACATGTGTTCATGTGATGAACGTGAATGAATCATTGAAGCCAGCCTATCCAAACGTTTTGTTCTTGGTAATTAATGTCAATGGTAATTGATGATAATGGTAGTAGTGATGTCCTGTGATGATGGTTATGGGCATAATGATAACTGACGGTGATGACAGTGATGATGATACCAGATGATGGTGAAGGTGGTGATGGTTATTTGTCATTTCAGGCAGAGGGGAATGATTCTGGTTTGTCCACAGATGAAGAGGATGCCACAGCACTGCTTAATAAACTAGTGAGTACATATGAGTGTATGACAGATCAGGCCTGGTAGGGTGGGGTGCAAGCTATTCTGCAGGGGCTGAAGGGTGTAGTGTTGTAAACTTTTTGTATAGGGCCAGTTGAGATGGGATACCAGCTACATATACGTGTACACCGCCATCCCTCAAATTCAAGGGATTTTACTGCTGGCAGAACAGGGTACACTATGGCCGCACCACTTTTTTGGACAACTTTATGCTGTACTTTTATACAATTTTAAAACACTATTCTGTTTGACTCATTTTCTTTTATTTGCTTCTTATAGCCACCACACTTGTAAAAGTATTCCACCAGCCCTTGATTTAGTAAGACAGATGAGTTAGGCTGGGAGATAATAATGATTGGATTGAACTACAGTACCCACTTTCACATCTGCCTTCCCCCTTCCGTCCTTTTAGCTACAAAAATAATTGGTTTTCACCATCCAATAATGAAGGCAGACTTACATGTAGGACAGATACTCAGTTGAAACTCCTGTTGCTATGACAACAAGAAAAAGCATTTCCTTTGTGATCTCAAGTACATGTTCATAATATCAGATTTCCATTTGTGTCTACAAGTTCAGTTGAAGTATCATAAAAATAAAAGAACATAAAATACCAATCTTCATACATTTCTAGTTAAGAATTACTGTTTTTTCTGATATATTTCCATCACTTGGAAATCCCCTTTGTGAATTTTTAAATTTTAAATTTCAAATTCTGATTGAGGTTACCGTTGACCGTGTTCATGTGGAGGGACTACAAAGAACAAAGAATGATATCATTGTACCTGAGGTGCAGAAAATCCTTGAAGCACAGACATTTGGAGAGGTAATTACTGTCAGTAATACTGAGCAATCACTACAGTGGCCAACTGTACAGTACAGTGTGCATGTATGCATTTGTAATGTATTAAGTTTCATGCTGTATATACATTTTCAAAGCCTTTTCCCAGAACTGAGCTGACTTCTCTCATCTTTCTACCTTTAAGGCACTCAGCCTTGCTGTGGATGCCAGAGCTCGACTCCAAGAGCTGGGAATTTTTCGATATGTTGATCTCCTTGTGGACACAAGCTCAGGTGAATTTCTAAAATATATAAAAAGAAAAATAATTGTTATTATGACATGTACCACTGAAGTATTGGAATTAGTTTGTTCAGTAATACATCATGATTGAGCAGGACAGTGGTAAATGTAGATAAACTTTGCATTCCCCTCACCCCCTACCCCCACCTACCTCCTTTCCAATAATAAATTATGCGTTATCCCTGGCTGGTCAGTCTGAGATTGAGCTGTTGTTTTTGTGGTCTTAAACTGTGTTCTGTTGAGCATGATTTAATTACCTGTTTTCTCCTTATGTTAGTTAAAGAAAGATTTAATCTCTTTTGAACATCTTTGCATTGGTTATTTTCATGAAACATGAAATTCCCTTATTCCCTGTTTATTAAGTTGAAATATATCTAGAGCTACAGAATAGTTTCAGAATAGAATAGTTGTTTGGGTGAATGATTGTGTGTGTGTGGGGGGGGGGGGGGAGGGGCTCACTTTATTTACTCATTGTTAGGTAAATTTTAATTTATTATTTTTGGTTACAGCATAGTGGTGTCATGTGGACACTGTCTGACATTTCCAGTTCTGCTTCACTCCAGGCCCTTCCAGTCATCCCAATGGTTTAGATATCACAATTAAGGTGAAAGAGAAGAGAATGTTGTCTGGAAATGCCGGTACACAGGTTGGCAACAATGAGGGAAGCATGGTAAGCTATTTGTGTCAAACCCTCTGTCATTTAATGTTTGGAATTGCAGAGTTCTTCTTTAAAGGCCGGTGGCAGGCAATTTTCACTGTATAGTCCACTTGAACACGCCGGCTACAAGATTCATAGATTGTACAATTCAACATTTTCCATGGAGCATGCATGCCTCCAGACCCCCTAGAAAGCTCACGTCTTCAGTGCTTTTTCTCCCCCTACTTTACCTTTGTCTCACCTTACTATGTCTCGTTTGGGAGAACCCTTGAACTGTGTCAATCAGTCAGGCTTCTTTTTAACTGTGCCTTTGATTTATATGTTTTGCAAGTCTTAAGCAACACTGCTTAGTTATTGAACATTTTCGTTTTTGACATGCAGTTTATTATTATAGTGAGGAAATTATACATGGGTGCAAAGCGTGCCTTATGTATTAGTTTTCTTTATAATCAACAGAGAAGAACACAAGTCTTTAGAAACTTCCAGAAATCATCAAGAAACATATTAGGAGGCTTTTGACACTCCTTAAAAACATTCACCAAACAAACCCCAAACTTGATTTTAAGATGTTTGGGTGCATGCATGATTGTGCAGATATTGTTTATAATAATTATGTACTGTACAGTACAGTATTTCAGGAAACCTGGGACTGTTTTTAGGGTCAACAGTGTAGGAAAAGAAACACAGGTATTCATGAACCCCAAACTTGTTTTTTAGGTGTTTGGATGTGTTCTGAAAAACTTGTTTGGAAGAGCCGAAAGTCTAAAATCAAACATTGGTTTCGGAACAAGAACCAAGACCTCCTACCAGGTGCAGTGTTTGTATGATATTTTATTGTATTACATGACATAACATTTTTTTTATATAACATAACATAACATAACATAACATAACCAAGGCTTAAAATAATTTCTCGAACATGGCCGGTCATGGTGATCGGCCAACGTGAATTTTGCTCGGACATGGCCCATTTCTGACTAGCAACATGACTGGCCATGGAAGGTTTTGTCCGGTCATTTGGTCATTCTGTCCAGACACTGTCCGTTGACTGGCCGTTATTTTAAGCCCTGATAACATAACATAACATAACATAACATAACAATATAATACAATACAATATAACATTACATTACATTATATATTATATTATATCATATTATATTATGTTATGTATTTATAAATACTCAAGTTATGGAGGCCGAGGGGCATGTTTTAAATATGTTACATAATCATGCTGTTATACAATTTTATACCAACAGAAGGTGCAAACACTATCTCTTATTATGAATGGAAACCAAGCTGTATACAGATAATACCTATTTGTTCATTGTATTACTGAGTCAAACAAAGATTGATTGATTGAATCGTTTGTCTTGATAGAATTTAGCTGTTGTTAAGGGCAGGGTGCAGCAAGTCATTTATGCTTTTAAAATACCTTTATTAATCCAGTGATTTTAATTTGCAGGTCAAATTTGACAAGCCATTTCCAAGAGACCTAGACAAAAGGTACCTATTCATTCATGATCCCTTTGTCCGGATTTACTGTACATGTACCGGTACATCATAATTCTTTTTGTTAATGCTTACAGGTCTGTATTCAACTATCTTAAGTGATGTTCTCCAGATTATGATGCAGAAGTTGAATAAAAAATACCTGGAAGATAATTAAAATATACTGGATGTTTGATGGTGTCATTTTCAGCAGTCACTGACTGCATTTTTTCATAATAGTTTGCATTTTACATTATATTTTTGATAAATTTTTTATTGCTTTTAATTTGTAAAATTTATAATTTTTAGGTTTATCACCAAGTTGTAGATCACATTGTATTTAATATACAGTACATGTATGTTTTATTACATTCTAAATATGTAGTTGGTATTTCATGTTGCAACTGAAAAATATTCAGCAATTAAAGTAACCCTATTTCTGCCAGTATTGTTGATATGTGGTATAATTTATTTACTATTGTCTATAATACCTGTTAGTAAAACCAAATTAAGTGACTGTACTTCTGATTATTCTGTCAGCTTTAGTGTTGGAATCCAGAAGTCTACAACAGAATTTTTTCAAAGTTCTTATAATGAAGCGTCCCAGGGAATCACCACTGAATTCATGGTGAGTCTACTGTATACACTCATGTTTATATATATGTACAGTATAATCTCATAAAAAGGTTTTAGTGACAATAGCAAGTATGTAATTTGTGTACATTTTTACTTTTGTTTGATATTGATTGTAACATTTATTTATTAGTGATCAAAACCATCACATTGTAAAGACAAGCAAAGTAAATTAATATATAATTAGCAGGCGGGTGGGTTTGTACATACCGTATGTACAGTGCAGTATTTTTCCATGTTGATCTTGTAACTTTTACATCTGCACCCTGAAGCAAACACGGATTTTCCTTGGATGTAATTTTTAGGAATAACGTTATTTTATTGTTATTGTTATATACAGTTGTTGTAATTATTATTGTTAAAATATTTTAATTTTGTTTTTATTTTAATAATTATAACTGAGGAATTATAAATGTGTGAGATGTTACAGTATTTTGTTTGTTAATTGTGCATGTTCTGTTGAATGGATGTTGTATCACTGGTGTAACCAAAATAATACTAGTAATTAATAGTTACTGTTGTTGCTTATACACAGTTTCCGTCAGCCTTTGGTCACCACTCGTTAGCTTGGGATGGTACGTGGCGAGAGGTAACGGGGCTGAAGAAAACTGCCTCTTTTACAGTCAGGGAGCAGGCTGGCCACTCACTGAAGTCATCATTGCAGGTATTTATTATCACTCACTTAAGATGTCACTTAAGGCATTTGCATTATCACTTTCCGAAGTTATCACATATGGTAGAAATGACTGTTAAATAATTATGTGATCATGATGCATGTATAGTTTGTATCATGGTTTTACTCCAATGTGTTAGTACCGGTACATGTACATGTATGATTGATGGTACCTTCATTTCAGACAGAAAGGGTTTTACTCTGATATGTGATCAATGGTGTAACTTCAATGACTTGTTGTTATGATCAATGTGTCTGTAGTGTGATATGGCAATGATTAATTACAGTAAGATGTCACTATGATTGATGTAACTTTCACACATATACAGTAATGTAGTGCAATGTGCCAAGGCGGTAGTATTTAATAATACAAGTATATAATATATTTGTAGACAAGAAAAGACAATATATACTGTATTTGTAGACAAACTGATATGGTACTGTACCAATAAGAAAGATATGAGTCAATGACTGAGTGTTGTTCACTTTATCAGCGAATATTTTTGTTGCATCTTTTAGCACACATTTATTCACGATGAACGGGATGATCGGGTGTTTCCCACAGAAGGATCCTTTGTGAAGCTATACCAGGTCGGCAGTTTCTATCTCTCTTAAAATTCTTGTCAGCTTATTCACCGGTGTATGTTATTACATTTTCACTAAGTAATACTAATTTGACAATCTTTTCCCAAAGTCAGCTCGAGTCTCTTTATCGTATATTTTATCAGGGCCTGGTTGTACGAAGAGTGGATAACTATACCCAGTGGATAAATCCCTATCCAGCAGATAAAATTGGTGCATTCTTGATTTTGATTGGATATCGAGCAAATTTTATCCACTGAATAGGGACTTATCCGCTGAATAAAGTTGTCCACTCTTCGTACAACTGGGCCCTTGAGGATAGGTTGTAGCTAAAAACCCTTGCAATCATTGACCAGAAAACAGTTGTTCTTTGTTGGTCAGCACCTTGCATGTACATCCTTCTATCTTGACCTGCATATCACAGGGGATGCTAAGTCTATTGAAGTTTTTGCACCTTGTTGGTGTTTTGCAGGAAGTTGCTGGGATTGGAGGTGATGTTTGCTTTCTCAAACATACTTTTGAGTTTCAAGAAAATTTTGAGGCATTCCAAGACTGGGTGAGTGTTAATGATATCATTTTTAGTGCTGATTCTAATGAAAGTGCTCTTATTAACTAATTCGTTGCTGGCCTTTTCAATAGATTTTGTCATGGTCACTTCAAGGAGGAATTCTGAAACCTTTGCGAAATCAACCAAGTAGGATAAATGACAGGTGAGCATTGTGGGAGAGTGATCTTGTTGAGGAAGAAATTTCCAGTCTTCAATGTTTCCTTTCTCATGTTAAATTTCATTTTTAGATACAATTTTTAAAAATTAGATTAGCTATTGTGGATTGTGGGAGATTATAAGAAAGGTTTTGAACAAAGTTGCTTTTGGCAGTTTTTCACATGTTGGGTCAGGCTGGTCCGATATTTAAGTTCTCAGTTGGAGCATGTCGAATATTGGAACTGGTTCTTGCTATACTCTGGCCCTGTTTATGGATGAAAGCCCCTTAATTTTACTATTACACTACCAGAACTGGTTAAGCCGCTTAGTTTAACTATTCTACTGTGTGTAATGGTGGGAATACGACGAGTTATGGTGGAAAAGACCATGAATGAGTATTATTTTTTAGGTACTAATGCCTTTAAATATACTTTGCTTAACTCTATTGCGAAGGTTTTTTCTGGGTGGTCCCCAGTCCATCAGAGGATATGACATGAAAGGGATTGGGCCAAGAAGTGAAGGTGGGTGTGTCAGAAGCCTGTTAGAGCTAGTTATATTTGCCCTTGATGTTTAAACAGTTGAGGAAACTAGATTCAGATTATTGTAAACTCCAATTGATTCCCTTTCTACAGTCCACTATCATTTTTTTTTCACTGACAGTGTGTTCTTGTAGGAAAAGGTAAAGCGACCTTATTTAAGGTGGGTAACACGTTGCAGTTTTAAATTAACTGATAAACTTGTGGCCCTCGGTGCGCACTTTACCCCCCTTCCTCTGCCAGTGCTCCGTTTTACGGGTATTTAAAGCTAAAGCTACACGGAGCAGGAGAAAGTCGAAACAGACTTTAGAATCACCAAGGATCGAACGGGGGACCTCCAGCTCTGAAGGCCGTGCACTAACCGACTGAGCTTCATGTACGTCTGCTCAGTCTACAAATGGTGGCCTGGTCTTGCTTGCTGTAACGGGCCATTCCGACTTGCTCGTTTTTACTCCTGATGATGAATTATTATTAAAATCAATGGTTGGATAATTACGTGCTTTACATTTATACGATTAAATGTAATCATAGTAGGCCACCTTCTAATTGGCCCTGTCCTCAGTGATTAATCACAGACTGTGTGCTTCTTTAATTCTCGCAGTCAAATCACGTGAGTTTTTTGCATGTTCTCCGCAGATGACGCACTAGGAGCTGATGCATTCTGGGCCGCCGGACTCCATTTGTTTACGCCTTTGCCATTCAGACCGGGACAGGGAGGATTCGGTGACCGAGTCAAGACGCATTTCTTTGCAAATGCAGGAAACCTTCTGTCGCTAGATTTAAGTAAGTAATCACCAGTTTATATACCAGGACTGGGATTGGTACATGTAGATCAGGGAAGGGGTTGGCGGGGGTGCGGTGGGGAGTATTTTAGCAAGGTAAATATCGAAAGTTAATAAATGACCAACTTCGTTTGAACCTTAAGTAGCCACGTCACTTGGTTGAGAACTTTATACTTTTTGTTTAAACTTCCCGTTTAATTTCTCCTATAGGCCAGTCATGGAGGAATAAATTTTATTCTCTCAAGGAGAATACAAGATGGTCGTATGGAGCAGGTCTTGTGTTTCTCTTGGGAGTGGCTCGTGTTGAAGTGAACTATTGTGTACCGGGGGGAGCACAGTCGAAAGACAGGTATGTTTCTGTCAGGGGGTGGTTGGGAGATTGCTCAGTATGAATTTCTGATATCTACACAGGTTTACAAGGGGGGGGGGCACAGTCGAAAGACAGCTGTTTTGACCAAGAGGGGTGGATGGGAGAAGGTTCAGCAACGGTGCAATGGGCAACTGAGGCACAGTTGAAAGACACGTTTGTTTCTGCCTTGGGATGGGTGGGAGATGGCCCGTATTAAATTGAATTTTAAACTACTGTGTACCTTGGTTGACACAGTTAAGTGGCAGGTATGTTACTACCGGGGGATGAAGCAGGTGTCTCATTGAAGTGCCGCTGTGACAGTGTAGTCAATTATCTTACTGTCAGGGGGAGGGATGGAGAAGGATTCATACTGTGTCCAGGTGGTTTGTTGTGCCAATTTGCAGCTAACAGACGTTGCTTTTCCGTTCTACAGAATAAATCATGGTTTGCAAATCGGGCTTGGAATGAACTTTTTATGATGCGGTGATTGAAGAAACGCCTGACAAGCGTGAGTAAAAGGACGGGAAACCTCCACGACACGAGAACGTTGTGAACAGTGGAAGAAACATCGCTGACCTGCATGGGGAGAAAAACGTTCCATTGAAAACCCCGGCGCTTTCACCAATCGCGGCAGTTTAAAGGAACGCTGCCCGCTGCTAAGCTAAGCAGGGATCCTTGAAGACTTCTCAAACAAACTGACCAGTCAGAAGTCACTTTTAAGAATGACTGGTCTATCGGAAGTCACAAAGCTTGTTGGCTTCCGCTTGACACTTTCAGCTGAGCCGAGATTAAGAAGTCACATAAGCACATGGCCGGTCGACGTTTCATTATTTAAGTGTCGTAGCGCTGACTCGATCTGGATTCGTTATGCTTTGAAACAAGTGTTTGTATGTTAAGTGAAGCAACTTCTTAAAATATCATTTCTTCAGACCGAGTTTGGTCTTTGATTCAGTAGCGTCTTGATTGAAATGTCAATTGGAATAAATTCGCTATTGTGGAAGCAAGTGGAACGGAGAATTCAACATTTCATTTGTGAGTTCGAAATAATCTCAGATCCAAGACCTCTTGTATTTATGTAACGGGTGACTTTCAGTAGGTCAAAGTGATGGATTGTGTGTTAGTGAACAGTTATTCCACGAGCTCCATTTCCAGTGTCTAGTGCGTGTGTATTTTTGAACAACAATGTTTATGTTTGGGGTCTGTACCTTTATTATTTAAATGTGTTCCTTTAAACATTCTTATCTTGGAAATAAATAACTCTGAATACAAGGATTATTCCTTTACACCCTTTCGTTTAAAATATTTCTTTCTTTTTTTTTCTAAAAAACCAAGACAAATTTTTTAAGGCCAAAATCTTTAAGCTCTTTTAGATTTGACAGCTTCGGCAAAGGCCAAACCAAAAGAAAGTCCGAATACTCGAATGAAAAGACTTTGTTCCGACGTTGCTAAAACCGGGAACTGACGGGGAACGGTCAGTATTGGAGTTACAAATATCTTCGAAGGGTGGGGGATTTAGACAGCCAAGAATGTCAAGCAACACTGCAGATATTGTAAGTATTGACCGTTCCCCGTTCCCTGTTCCCCGTTCCAGGTTTTACTAACGAGCTACTGAATGGTTAAGGGTAAAGTTGGCTGACCGAGTACCTTCGCCGTCAGAGTCTTGATCCCTGAGCGGAGCTGCCTGAGTACTCTTTCATTTGGGGTCGATAAAACCGCTCCACGGTCCCCGTGAGATCCTCCGAACGTGTTTGAATTGGATTTGGAGCTAAAGGTGGAGTTGGTTGGATTAAGATAGAAATGGCTAAGGGGAGGGAATAAGATAGGCACTGTATCACGCTTTGCACCCTACTGGTCAAACAACTACAGCTAGAGGTGGGGCTAGGTGGATTAAGGTAGAAATGGCTAAGGGGAGGGAATAAGATAGTTACTGTATCACGCTTTGCACCCTACTGGTCAAACAACTACAGCTAGAGGTGGGGCTAGGTGGATTAAGGTAGAAATGGCTAAGGGGAGGGAATAAGATAGTTACTGTATCACGCTTTGCACCCTACTGGTCAAACAACTACAGCTGGAGGTGGGGCTAGGTGGATTAAAGTAGAAATGGCTAAGGGGAGGGAATAAGATAGATAATGTATCACGCTTTGCACCCTACTGGTCAAACAACTACAGCTAGAGGTGGGGCTAGGTGGATTAAGGTAGAAATGGCTAAGGGGAGGGAATAAGATAGGTACTGTATCACGCTTTGCACCCTACTGGTCAAACAACTACAGCTAGAGGTGGGGCTAGGTGGATTAAGGTAGAAATGGCT
>JAOBYE010729907.1:3999-40112 GCA_025403585.1 Parazoanthus swiftii | reverse complement strand
ACCCCGCCGAGTATATATACCTCGGGCATTTGAAGCGCTTTTATGCCAGGCACTTCAACTTCTGGAGCTTGAAATAGGGAGGTTTGTACCATGGCCTTCCCCGCCATACCCCCCCCCCTCTTCCCGCAGCACAACCCTTTGAAAGAAAACTGGACTGCAGATTAATTACTTAATAGCGACCTCTGAAAGAAAACTGCTGGGGAAGACAAAACAACTAACGGAACAACTAAAAGGCAACTTGAGTCAGCTACGAAACACATTTGATTTGAAATTGAGATTTATTGCTCCATTTCTGCATTTGCCACTCAAACCAGCTCTTGTTTGTATTAATAACTTGAACCTAATTGTCAAACTGTGTCAAAAGTTGGAAGATTTGGGTAAAAATCGGGAGACAGGGAGATTATGTACCACAAATGGAAGACGCCCGGGAAAATTGTGAGGATTGGAATATCAGTATCTGTATATATTTGACAGGAGAAAGTGCCCTAACCAATCATTTACCAAAATATGGCAAGCATGGAGCTATTTACTTGTATTAAGCTGTGCCTTGTTCTCAGTTGTAGTTATTCAAATGAGGTTCAAGCACTTGTAGTTTGATTCTGATCATTTGGTTTTTCATTGCTTGCATGTGCACACAGTCGGCGGCGCAGTGGTCAAGTGGTTAGCGTGTCTGACTCGTAACCTGAAGGTCTTGAGTTCAAAACCCTGGCCTGACCACTGTGTTGTGTCCTTGAGCAAGGCACTTTACTCGACTTGCTCCAGTCAACTCAGCTGTCTAAAAAATGTAAATGAATACCAGCTTCTGCTGGGGGCTAACCTGTGATGGATTAGTGTCCTGTCCAGGGGGAGTCACAGACTCTCATCCGCTTAACACTACTGAAACCAGAGATAAGCGCTGGCCTTATGAGCCACTTGGCTCGGGAAAGGATTTAGCTTTTAGCATGTGCACACAGGTGATTTTTGGAAAATTTACACCTAAGGGAGCATTTATTTTTTAAAGACAGGATGGACTGGGGGAATCCCTCTGACAGGTCATACAAAACTTAAGAACCCCCCCTCTCAAGTATGAAATCAAATTCGCAACCCACCTCTAGGCTGTTGTTTAATATCTTGGTTCCCCCTTTAATAATGGTGTGAAAATTCCAATGACTTCCCCTCTTTTTTACAATGCAAAAATATGATGATCATGACCCACCCCCAGATTCCCCTGACCCACCCCCCTTCTATAAAATGAATGCACCTAACATTCTGAATTTCTGAATTCTTTGTCACAAGTTGCCAAAAATTAGTATTTTGCTTAGTTGTTCAAGGTAGCAGACTGAACAACAGAGGGATTTACTGGGACTTAATAGTCAGGAATCACTAAATTTATGTTTTGAAAGAGTTTACCTAAATATTTATGTCAAATTTAAGATCATCGACTAATTCTATTTCAAGCTGTCAACCTTTTCACTTTGTAAGTGCAGCTACTAGAATGCAGATCATTGGCTAGTGGGGAACACACTGTCGCCGACACTGGAGAAAGAAGTCTTGGTTACTGTGTTGACACCAAACCAGACAGCAAAATTTGCCAAGTCACAGATTCACTGTTTATCAGCTCTCAAGATGGAGCTTACAATCATGAAGAACTTGTAGAGAAGAAAATAACACACATCTTGAATGTTACTTCAGGGGTCAAAAATGCTTTTCCTGAGGTAAAAAGCAAAAAGAGTGTGATGTAGTTTTAATTTTTTAATTTCTGTTAGTGAGATGAATGTTCAGAGAGCCTTTATTTTTGTTAACTTCAACCAGTAATTTGTGAAGTTGTTAATATGTTTGCTGTGAATCTATATTTTAGGCCTATGTGATATTCCATTAGGACAGGTTTACAGTAATGGCTAGATAAGATCAGCATAGTCATGCAGACCTGGGGGTGGGGGGCGGAATTCCCTTTGTAAATGTTCAGGGGAGCTTGTCAGAAAACCAAAATAAATACCCTAAAAAAATGCCTTGCCCTCAGATTTTGTTACCCATGAATATACCTCTCTGACTTATATATTGTGTCTAAATTGCAAAGTTTCAGTAACATATCTGTCAAATACCTTTTTTTGTTAGCAGTGTATCCATCAAATACACTGTCCTCGTAACATTGTGCAAGCGCATCACCATCATTTTAACCAGGATTACCCCTAAAATATACCAGGTATTCTCAAGATGCGGGTTTTGCCCGAGAAAACCCCTAAAAATACCAGATTGCCAATTGCAATCCCTAAAAAATATGATGAGCTCCCCCGGCATCCAACTATAGGGAGTAGCCCCCTCCCCTCCCCTTGGGATGCAGATGTGTATACTAGTTGGCTATAACAGTCGGAGCCTGAACAAGACAGTTGATACCGAAGGTTAACTATAGTTTCAGGCTTCTATTCATTGCAGCCAAACATTATTTCAACTACATTTTAGAGCTCTGATAGTGTGTGTGTATGCTCTTATGTAACTTTATTATACTTGTTTCTTCATTGATGTACTTAAGGGTAAAGTTATGATAAGCACATTTCAAAACAACCTTAGGAGAGTATTTTAAAATGTTTTAAACCACAGGAGTTCACTTATAAGAGCAAAGAAGTCCTTGACCTACCTGAGACCAACATCACACAATTTTTCTCCGAGCTATTTGAGTTTATTGAGGCAGGGTGCAAGAATGGAGGAGCCATTCTCATTCACTGGTAAGTGGTAATGTAAAATACAGGTGGACCTTACTTTGTGAGGCAGCAAAGTGTTTCAGTAGGGAACAATAAAGCTCTATAATTCTTGGTTTGTTTTGCTTAACATAGGCAAGTGCCTAACTAGCCCTTTATTCTCAGATACAGTTTTGTCTTTCCCCACTTTCTTTCATTGATTCAGTTAGGGGTGTTTGGGAGAAGGGACAAACAGGACCTGATTTCCCCCTTTCATCGGATTTTTTGGAAATACTTAAAGAAAATCTACTGAAAGTCTTTTTTTGAAGCACAGGTACATTTATTCTGCAATTATCGTCTGTTTGTAGTAATAGTGGCTGACTTTAACATGTGAGGAGACACATGTCTTGAACTGGGCTGGCTGTTCACGAAACTAAAATGATTAGAAATAAATGCAGAAACGGAAAATGGTTATTTTGAAAGTGAGATTGAAAGCACTAATATGACATTAACTTTGCTGAACCTTCACTCAGTAATCTTCTATAATGCCGTGTCAGTAACGCAGGGGTATCCCGATCGGCAACAGTGCTGCTTGCATATCTGATGCACTCTGAACGAATCACCTTGGACCAAGCAATGGAAATGGTGAAACAAGCGAGGCCGTCTGTGAAGCCTAATAAGGGGTTCTGGGGACAGCTTCGGGCGTATGAAGAAATACTTCAGCTTCGTTGATGAGGTACTTTGCTACTAAACATATATTAATGATATGGTATGTACTGTACAGTTGTTGGAACAGGACGCTGGAAGAGAACAACGTGCTGCAAAAAATTTGAAACCCAATATTGTGGGAAACGACAACAACTGAACTGAAGAAAGAGGAAATGAGGAGAGAATTAGAAGATTGGAGATCTGAAGAGTCGAAACAGGCTGTTGGACCATGGTATACGTAGTTCGAAGGCACTAAAGATGACAAAATGGAAGAATGGAAACAAGGATAAGACTGAATTTGGAAAGTGACAGGTCATGGAAATTGGAACGAGAAAACAGCTGTTTCAAAGTTGAAAATCGGGACAAAAAATTAATGTGTATCAAAGACAGACCTACTTAGTTGCTATAGTGATTATATAAGGCAATGAATACTCAAAGTTCTTGTTAAGCGCGTTAGAATTTAATTGGTGCACATTATTTTTTGCTCCATATTTTATAATTATTTCCCGGAGAGCACACATGCCCAATATTCCGTTGTTCTTCCGTGCTTATGGTCACTCTTGGCCTTGACACGGCTCTGGAACGTGTGTGAATTGGATTTCAGAAACCAATTAGAAATCTGGAAACTGTAAAACAGTGAACACTCCCCCGCTTGCTCATTAAGACAAAAATGCAAAGACCTGTTTAAATATTGTAATAGACACTATTTGTTTATCGTGTTTTTATCTTTTAAAAGAACTAGCGTACAGTCCAACTTTACTCTTGCTTGTCATAGATGAACAAGTGATTACCAATTTCCTACACTATTTCCCAAGTTAATAATACACAAGTCTCACCCAAAGAGTAGTCGTTTCGAATTCAAGACAAGCATAAAGTGTTTTTCATGTTAAGTTTTATCGCCCTATTTTGTTCATTTTGGGGATTAGGTTTGTTATGACTACAGGTTTATCGGGCAGGTGCTGCTTAACTCTTGAAATGTTTTATTAGAAGAAATAAAACCTCTTAAACTTAATAGCAACTGCGTTGATGACAAATTGCTCACCAGAAAGAGGATAATAGTAATTAAAAATCGAGTTAAAGCTCGTTTGGTCGGAACGTACTATGCTTTTTCCCATTAAGAAAAAAAATGACAAGAAATAACACTTTCGTTGCGGCTTCTTGATACACTAAATATTTCTTACCGCTTGTTTTGATGCTTATTTTTTGTTTAGGCGTCAGTTAAACCAAAAACTGTGTCTGCGATCTGTGTTATAAAACAAAATGTAAAACAGGCGGAGGTGGGTTAAGTTAACGTAAAATAAACATATGAAAATTTATTCATACTAGTGTTCTTTCTCTTTTTGTTATCAAAGGCTGTACGGCTGTATGTTTTGACAATTTTCAAGACAGGAAATATAAGAAGTTTTGCGAAATCTTATCTTGCCAGATAACGCAAGTCATAGTGGCTGACTTCAACATGTGAGGAGACACATGTCTTGAATCAAACTGGGCTGGCTGTTCACGAAACTAATATGATTAGAAATAAATGCAGAAACGGAAAATGGTTATGCGAAATCTTATCTTGCCAGATAACGCAAGTCATAGTCTTCGGCAGCTCAAACAAATAATTACTAAATTTGAAACTGAAATTGTTTTTGTGGTCTTTGATACAAGGCTTTGCTGCAGTAATATATTGCCTTTCAATAAATTACTTAATCTTGCACTAGAAATTATAAAGCACTTCTACAAATTTAATAACTTCCTTTGGTAGATAGGCTTCGTGAAGCTTTTCATCCAGTCGCTTTTTAGATATGACAGGCTGAATTAAGGTGATAGTTGACCAGTGCACTCGGCGAATGGTTTTCTCAAAACAAAATAGAAATACAGAGACTTTCCATTTAGAGTCACATATATTTTTGCTCCGAAACTTTAAAAAGACACCGAAAAGTTTTGTTTCCGCTTAAATATTTCAGGGCTCCGAAAATTTTATTCAAAAGGTTGTTTTCAAGGTTGTTTTTTTTTTCCACTTTCAAGAGCTTAATTATCTCACTATGTTATGGCTAATAAAGGAATCGGTATCTGAAATTGCTGCCCTTAAGCTCACCCAACATGATAAATACTCATATAAATGCAAGTCGAACCAGCTAATTCTATATGGGTCCGGAAGTCCTGTTTATTCTGTTGATTACCAGGTGTTCGAGGATCTCGGCGCTTTCCAATGAAGGAAGTACTTTGATGCTGATCTCTACTGATCACCTTACTACTTATTTCTCAAGGTATGTTTTCTGAAGCTAAGCAAATATGTGTTTCTTGCAATCGAGCTGTCTACTCCAATACTTTTGTTCTTTTTCAGAGTAATGGAGAACGAGTGCCTCCATATTTTAGCGACACTCGTTTTGCGTCATTTCTAGTTCCTGAAATTGAAGTAAAAGCTGTTTTTATGTAGAAAAAAAACCCGAAATTTTTCTGAAAAACTATTGGATAACCGCTGCTTACATTTCACAAAATATCGGTCAAAACAATGATAATATTAGTAATAGTTTTTGAAATAGGCAAATGGTAAATCTAAGATTGAAACCTTGGGTTGTTTTGAAGGAATAAAAGACTGACATTTTTGGCAGAGCCGCGATAACGAAAAGGTTTAGAATTTGTACAATAGAACAATTAAAACGCGGCAACCGTACGATCTTGAGTCCGGTTTATGTATGAGCTTATGGCCCACAAGATGCTATTTACTGATTAGATCGAGATTTAGTGGTAATGTCTTGAATTAAGGCGGTGTTACACCGCTTCAATTTTTTTTGCAGCAAATCTCGCAAAATTGCTGTTACACGAATGAGGTGTTACACGTTGCAATGTCGGTTTTTTTGCAGCCAGCAAGAAAGATCGAATTTCGCTTTTCGAAACTCGAGCGATGAGCAAAATTTCAGCTTAGATTTTTATTAATTTTTATTATTCATTCCTCTCTTCACCTCCCTCACTATTGGTGTCTTCAAAGAGTGAAATAGTTTCTTCAAATTATCGACCGATAAAGGAAACTCATTTGCGAGTTCGAGTTCTGACGATGAATTAATCTTCTACTTATCCCGTGGAACTATTGCTTGAGTCTCACATGCACTGGTGTTTTAATCTATCAACACATCAAAATGGGCTTTTTTCTTTTCATTATCCGAGAGTTTAGCTGTCGTTGTTTCATCTTCTTCAACTAACTCATTCACTTCCGCCATCTTTGTTGTTGGAAGGGCTTTCACCTATGCGCACGCATGTACGGCGTTTTTAAAACCAAAAAATTGCGCGACTTGCTGCAATGGGGGTGTTACACGCTGCAGTGCTCAAAAAAGTTGTTGCAACCGTTGCAAAAAGTAAAACCCGATTCTACTTTCTGCAACGAATGTTGCAGCAAGTTTCGCATCAATTTTGACCATTGCAAGGAGTATTACACGCTGCAGCGATTCATGCAGTATGTATCGCAACGGCGCTGCGAGACTTGCTGCACGAAAAATTGCAGCGTGTTATAGTAGTAAAAAATTCGTCCACTGACTATGTCGAGTTAAGTTTTGATTCGTATTAAAATCGAAGCTCACAGCTGTGATTGTACTTTTATAACTTGGTCCATTCGGTATACCTGTTGAAAGTAAATGTTCACCAAGAAACTGTTTCTGTAATACAAAACTCGTATTCAAGCGGATGTTAAAGAGAAAATAGCGTCCGTTGTAGACTCTACTTCAAAAAGAACAGTTCAGAGGTAATTCAGTGCCTTTTCCAGTTACCAAGAAAGAAAGATTAAGATACGCTTTGACTTAACTGCTGTATTCCGTCTTTCTTTCTCAACAAGTCGGTAGTTTTTAACAATGTGAACTAGCTCCTGCAAAATCTTCTGCAAATTTTGGCATAGAGTATTCAACAAATTTGTCGAACCAGTCAAAATGTGTTTTCAAGTTCTGCAATTTTAAAAGCTTTTTGGTAACTGTTCCCATTTTCTTGACCTTTCGTTTGTCGCTCATCGAGTGGCGGTTTAACAAAAGGAAACTGTTTATTCGCGCTTCGCGATCGGTCTTCAGGTAAACTAGGAAGACGATAGCAAAGCGTCGCTCAAAGTTTGGCGTCAGAAGCGGCTAGTTTCGCGCCTATCAGTTTGACGGGCAGTTTGCATAACACACGCACGTTGCAAAAAATGTTCAAGCTAAACTTTGAAAAACGCGTCCACTTTTAGTTAAAACCTGATGCAATGTTTCTGCTCTATTTTATAAAACCGTATTTGCGATGCAATTCTCTCGATGACTGACTGGAGCCACAATCTATTCCTCGGAAGTTAGCCCGGCCTTGCAGCTGTTTTTTTAACTCCTCGTACATAGGTTCCCACCTGACATCATAGTGGCAGAGGAACCGGTCAGAGAGCTCCATTTCCCGGCCATTTATTCGAGCGAGTGTGCATATAATAACTAACTTTGTTTTCCAATCCGGTTATGAACCGGGTTCGTGTGGTCAGTGGTGGTGGTGATGGCATGGAGGTTGTGGGAGATGTAGGGTTTGATGTCTGAAGAAACTGCTTTAGCACGGAAAATTGTACCTCCTTTCATATGTATACGCCTGGAGACCACCTTTTTAACCGCTAATTTTAGGGCACGTCTGGTTGTTAATGTGAGTTAGTTGCAGGGTCTCTTTTCCTTGGTCATTTTCTACGTGCGTAACAGTCGATTTATCTACTCAATACTAGGTTTTTCCCCTAATACGGCCATGAATTTTCATCAATAAACGGACACTTCCAAAACCCATGCAGTATATTAAAAGAAATGACGTGCGGTGCCTCTGTTTGGCACCAGAAGCACATAAGACTATAAACTTCTGTTGGCACTTAACGGGGTGCTTCTACAACTACAAACAAGCCGCATGCCCAATTTTCCAAAATGTTCGACCAGGTGCCTGACACAAAAAAGTGCCATCTCGACCAATAATGGTAAGGAAAAATGATAAAATGGCAATAGCTGGTTTTGGATTCGGTGCACAGGCAGCCCAAGCTTTGGTACCAGATATATTATAAGATTTTGTATTGGGATTTAATGGAGAGTCGAAATTATGACTTTTGTATGGGAATTTAGCCGAATTTCAAAAATCGAGTATATTGCAAATTAAGTGTACCTACCCTGTGGTCGGTGTTGTTAATTTGTGTTTTTGATCTCAGTATATTTTAAGGGTTTGAAAAAGAGGTAAGAAATTGTTTCTGATAAGTAGTTTACTTAACATTTTATGTGGCTTTAAACTAATTTAGTTTCTTTATCTCTTAATTTGGCTGATTTTAATTAAGCATTTTCTTAAAATTGAGAAGTCATGTTGATATTGTCTGTCTCATTTGCAAACGAGTAACCAGCTGTCGGAACATGAACAAGTCTCATCCAAGCAAGCAGAAGAAAGAAAACTGTAGTCTTTCTCCATATAATAGGTAGAAGGAAATGTTTTCAAAGTGAAGACAACAAAGATAATTTGCCTCAAGGAAACGGTCGCAGTTATCAGTTCTATTGGAAATGGGACGCCCAGCTGTTTTCACACAATTATACACTTGTTTACTGCATTTACTATGTTGCTAAAATTCCCCTTAATAAACTGATAATACTGATTTCAATGAAATAAAAGTTGTGGTAGCTTTCTATTTGTACGTTATTTCTCGTTTTCAGCGATTGATTGCTAACATCGGGTTATTTTGACGAAGAACCGGTAAAATTTAGTCGCTCAGACAGAACGTCATTGTTCTATTGCATTCAGCAAAAACAATCAGCTTGTCTTTGCAATTGTCTGTGCGTTAGCAACCGATATATGCTTATCGTTCGCATTCCATCTCATTCTCTTTCGAAGTCGGTACGGTGCACTGCGTTTGTGAAAACTTAGTCAGTGACAAAGAGAAATCATAATAACGACAGTTTGCTTGATGCCCACCGTTCAAGTTCTACTCTGGTCATAACGAACTCCTCCCGATTTGCTGCTCATTGGCTGTACGTGTCAGTCTTGAAATTTTAACAAAAGTCCGGAAGAAATCAGTCTTTAAGATCTTTTCCTGAAAGTAGCTTGACCTCAGTCTCGGATACAGTCCACTAGTTGAGGCGGTAAGGTAAGTTACAATACACAGTGCTGATGCACTTTCTTAAAAGTGAGTTTTCCCTCAAAATTGTTAGTCACTGAATCGTGAACGTATTTCATTGTGCCAAACCAAGATTAAAACAAATTCTTGAATATCAGCAGTCATTTTACCGCATGACTGGTTTTAGTCATGCGTATGAATCTTCAGTTGTCCAGTTTAATCACATACCAAAATGTCTAACCCTGAAACACGCTTGTGCTTCTAAAATGTACAAGCCAGCATTTCTAGTTCCTTCTCATGGAGCTTATTTTTCAAGTCAGACAAAATTATATATTGAACTGCCAGTTATATTTTCCTGAATAGGCTGTCTCACGGTGGGGGAACTTTTCCCGTGTCGGAGTTATTACCTGTAATAGTGTTATTATCAATCTTTTGCATTTTGCAATGTGATAACGCTTAGGAAACTAACGACCGCATCAATTATTACGGGTTTCCATACAGCTACAATAGATTGCACTAGCACCTGTTCTGTTCGATCGCCAGTTTTCACGAGATAAACTGAGAAGCCTACGCGTAACCTGTTGAGATCGATGATAGCTTCCCAAGACTGCATTTACTATTTCGTTTCGATTCGACGAAATAAACAATACATTAACCTGTTGTGAAACAGAACTCTTATATGTGCATTTCTGGTTTTTAGCAGTTTCGATGTCCAAAGTCGAGCAATTATCTCCGCTTTTTTAGAGATGCCTCCAAATTGATAATATTGCGGCTCATGGATTTTGTAAACTGAAAATAACCAATTGACTTGGTTTTTTAAAGGATAGGTAATATGTGTTTGCCGAAGCGGGTAGACCAATGTAACCCGTTTAAATCAGCCGCGAAAATCTAACTTGTAGTAAATGTTTTGGGTTTTACGCAAGAGAGAATGAAAGTATGATAACCAGGTAGAGGTTTCCTGCAGCGAAGAGCCTCTAGTAGCTATAGTTATATCCAAACATTGATAAATGAAAATTGATTCTCTTTAAACCTCGACAACTTATAGAAAGATTGGAAAAACCAGGAATATTACTGCTTTCGGGGAGAATGAGCCCAAGTGAGGATTAAATACAGATTCCCAAAAGGAACATTTAGTCAGTCCTTTAGAGAGGCACGCATCAGCCACTTCGCGCCACCGTAGAAAGATGTGGACCATTTCAGCCCTAGTATAAATTTATTTTATTCCTTTGATCTTCAATTTCAAGTACATACTAAGCTGAATTTTATTCGATTCAATACCTACTTAGAAAAGATGCATTTATTTGATATACTGCTGAGTTTTGTTGCATTTCTGCAAATGTATATTCTTGAAAGTAATTCAAGTTGTAAACCATATTTAATTTTGTAGTATGGAACGACTGGTAACTATCGCCCTCCTACAGTAAAGTTAAATCATTATTATTATTATTAGGTGGTAGTGGTGGTGTTGTTGTTTTTATTATTATAAGCGTCGCAGCGTAAGCTTTATAGAATAACTCGAAGGCCATTAGGCGCTTTCCTTCACCTATGTTAGGAGTGGAATCGGCAAAGAAGGAAGGTTAGACAAGGACAATGGTTTATTTGGTACACAGATTTATAGTTTTAGATTTACATTATGAAAGAACAACTTAATTTAGCACCAGCTAGTTGGAATAACCTAAACAGGGCTAAACTGGTCAGCTAGCTCAATATAGTAAACTACAATTTTGGTCATTATATTATTTACTTGAAAAAGAAGATGGGCTACAACAAATATAGACATTAACAAAGAAATATGTAAAGTCAAAAAAGTAGATACAAGATACTGATATTACAGTAAATTAAGAGTATCGAGAACTTTTTGTTGAGGAATACTATTTATACGAAACTATTATATTATTTTCAGTTCATACTTAAATTTTGAAATGCTCCGGGGGTGCATTTTTGATATTTTCATCATTGACTAAGTTCCATGGTTTAACACCAGCAAATCAAATGAATTTCAGTCCATAGAGACTCATAATTTTTAGTATTTTCCGACAGATCATCCCTGGTGTTAAAACTCAGATCATCTGATAGATAGAAAGCAGTACCACCAGCATTAGAAAGGCTAGGTTGCGAAATAAAGTTATAGCCTGCGATGGTATTGCTGCAGATTTGATCTTATTAAATTTTGTCTCATCGGTTAACCCGATTACAAAGAAATGATGATCAAGTTTATTTAACGTTTTAGTAAGCTTTTCCAAATTTGCGTTGACACTTCTGATGTTTGCATGCATAGTGCAGAAAAATGTTTTTGATTTGTACAGTTTTGAACCAAAACATTGTTTTGAAATTCGTAGGTATAATAGTATTTAAAGTTGGATTACAATGGAATGTCTGAACAACACGCTGAAGTCAAGCGCGGCTTTCTTTTCCTTAAAACCTGTTTGGATATTGAAGAAAATAGTTCTGGAAACCAAACATAAGCAATCCGACACTGATGTGATAGCAGTTCTACTTTGCTACGCTGAAACGTGGCGCATCATCAATGATATTACAGGATCGATACAGACCTTTGTTTATAGGATAAGTGCCAACGCTTCATTTTGCTTTGGCAATTCACTAGCTGCACGGTATCAACAATGAAGATATATGCTCCAGGTTATGAAAGAAACTGAAATAGATCGGGTATACACGATCATGAAACCGCAAGACACTAGTCTGTTTAGTCAGGCACTATTCTGGAACCTATAAAGGAGGAAAAAGACGGCAAACCCACAGAGCAGGCGTCTGCTTTTCGCAGGCTAGCAAACCCAGGACGACTGGAAGACACCGTGCAAGCGGAAGGTTTCAAACTAATTTGGCATAAGACACATTTCTAATATCAATAGGGTTGAACACTATCAGCTCTTTCTAAATAGCTTTGGCGTCCGCTAGCTGCACGGTATCAAATATGAAGATCTATGTTCCAGATTATGAAAGAAATGGAAATGGATCCGGGGCACTCTCATGAACCGCAAGACTCCGTTTAGACAGGCACTGTTCTGGAACTTAAAGGGGAAAAAGGAAGGCAAGCTAAGAACAACTGGAAGACACCATGCAAGCAGGAGGTATCACACCAATTTGGCATTAGACACATTTCTAATATCAATGGGGTTCAAAACTATCAGCTCTGTGGAACTGGCTTTGGCGTCATTCAGTTTCAACAGGAAAAATAACATCGTGCATGCATAATGGTTTGCAACCATCACAGAACATTTTGTGGTTGAATCAAGACTACAGGTTTGAGATAAGATTTGATTGCCGACCACCTGAAGTCAGTTAGAAAAACTTTGCATCCACGAAAACCCCGTAGCGTAGCCGACATGAAAATGAAAAAGGCTTTGGGAACTAGAACTAGAGCAGAAGAAAAGCTATCATAACTTTAGGCAATGTAGTTCATTTTTAAAATTGTTTCTTGCAGCTGAAACGCGAAATTTTTCACAACAGATTATAAAAAGTTTCTGTTTTCAAAAAATGACCAAAAATGACACAGTTGTGCTTTTTATGGCCAGATGTTGTCACACGATTCGGTTTTGGCGCACAACCAGCGCGTTAACCGCTTCAGTTAAAAACGCAAACTACAATATCAATCGTAGTGCATGTAGTAAGGTATGAAATGTAGAGCCGGTCTCACTGCTTAAGTGGAATAATAGTTATACGAAATGTGAAGGGCTAAACATTATAGTGATCACCCTCGCCATTACAGTGACATCAGTAAAATAGCTTCGTTGAGAGTCTGTCATTTATTTTGTTTATTTTTAAAAAATTGCCAATTAACTCGCCGGCAGGCTGTCACAAAATGCCTAACTGATGCAGGTGTTATCTTACCAGAAAACCCAAAAATACTCATCTAGAATACATTACATGCCATTAGTTAAGCAACTAAGTTTGACTACATTTTTTTTGAAAAGACGCTATCCCAGTAAAGCTTCTCGCTCTCCTCTAACGTCATCGATGAGAAAATTATGATCTAAGGTTTGTTCAGTACAAATACTGACAAATGAGATAATGTGACGTTGAGGAAAACGTCACCACTAAGTTGTAGCAAGTTTGTTGGAGATATCGAGTCGTGCGAACGCACACTTCTAACTAACCCAATATTTTTTTATAAATACAAGAGACACTGTGTCTCTGCTTGGCGCTAAACAAAGTACTTCTACAACTACAAACAAGCCGCTTGTCAAATTTGAACAGATGCATGATTTCATGAATAAAAAGTACTTGACTCGACCAATAATGGACAAGAATGCAAATAAAGCGGCGAGAAACGAACTCTAGCACTTAGTCTTAGAGGTAATTGTTTTTCAATTTGTCTTGGCTCAGAAGGGCGGATAACTTGTTCCATTGTGTTTTAAGGGATAAAAACTGACTGTTTTGAAAGGAGGTGAGAAATAGTTTTTGATTATGATACTTAACTTTTTACGTAAAATAGGTTTGGGTTCTTTTTCAGTTTTAGTGTTTGACTGTTTTTAACCTGGTTTCTTATTGAAAAGCTTAATTGATACATCCATCTCATTTGCAAACGAGTAATTGTTGAGGTTATAGATATAATTCACCGGAAGGTAAGCACTAAAGACAACTACTATAGAAGGAAATGTTTTCGTATTCCTTCAGAAAATGGCTGCAATTATTCCTATCGTAAGCGAGACTGACACCCAGCTGTTTTCCCAAGATTATACTCCCTTTACTGTGTTGCTAAATTTCAACCTTATTTCATACACTGACAATATACTGATATTATTGAAGTAAAAGATCTGGCAACTCTTCATTCATGCGTTGTTTCTTATTTTCAACGACTGTTGGAGAGTATCAGTTCAATTTGATATTCGACCAAGCTGGCAATCCACCAATTGAGAAGATTTCAACACCTGGGGAAGTTAATATTAAGCGATAAAACACGATAATACTTGGATTTTCATGATATTAAGACATATTATGCATTTTCTAAAAAAAAGTTTCACTCGAACTTTGTAATTACTGAATTGACAGCTTTTTTAGTATATTAGTATCAGTTTGTTGCCAGACTATAAGCCAAGTCAAGATCTCGGCAGTCCTTTCACTGCATGAATGTTTGCTATTATATGTTTGACTCATTAATTCTCCAGTTTAATCACAGAGTAAAATATCTAACCCAGAAACACGCTTGCGTTTTTAGACTGTTTAAGCGAGGCAGTATTTCTGGTCCCGATTCCTTGGAACTGATTTTCAAATCTGACCCATTGTATTATAGTGTTCAACTGCTTTCTTTATTTCGTGAGTAAAAAATTAGGTCTTTTCTCACCCTGTCAGATTCGTGCTATAGAGTCTTCCAGAAAGAACGACACATGTACTTCCTGGCATTTGCATTTTGTTGCGTGATAATAACAATAAAAAGCAGTTTCGAGGCCCGCAAGGAATAGAACATAAGAATTCTGAAATGCAAAGTGCTGTATTATTTACCTTTCGACGCACTGGTCCAAAACATTTTTCGGACGACTGTGTCGAAAGATAAATATAGCACCATGTGTTTCAGAGTTCCCTTGTGTCGTTGATAATGCTGCTGGAATTAATGCATGCACCATTTGTTACGGATTCAGTTCCATACGGCCGGCCACACGCACTAATGAAATTGCATTAACATCTTGGCACCTGTCGTGTTCTTCATTTTTTACGAGGTCCACTGGTAAGTCAGCGTTTGAACTCTTGCAGAGATGGAGATGAACAATCCAAAATTAGATTTGCTGTTTCATTTTTGATTCGGCGAAAGGGACAATACTGTTGTGAGACAGAGGTCTGATCTTTGTGCATTTATGGTAATAAAAATAATCTTGATGTAGGTCTTAAGTCGAGCAATTGTTTCCGCGATTCAGGTATAACTCCAATTAATATTTCGCTCCAGCTTGCATTGAGTGAACTACAGGGTATTGTAAGAAGTTTTCAAAAGGCAACTGCAAAGCCGAGTCGAAATCTTGTAGTTTATCTTTCTAGCTTTACGCAAAGGAAACAAGAGTATGTTAATCAAGCAGAGGTTTCCCGCAGCGAAGAAATTCTACTAGCTATAATTATTTTCTAACTAATAAACGAAAACTCATTTTCTTCAAACCTCATTGACTTGTGGACAGAAAAACAGCAAAAACATAAATATAACTGGTTTTGAAGGACGCGCCTAAATGGGAGATTCAGTAAGGATTCCGTACGCGCTTCTTTGCCTGTCACAAAGGTAAATACTTATATACGTAATGCGTCAGTTAATGGACTTGTTTCCTCAAGGCTATTTTTAAAATTCACAAATATAGCAATGATTTTAGAAACGACCGTTTTCACAGGGATAGCTTTTATAACATATTTTTTTTCCTCAGGCGAAGAGTTTCTGTTAGTGTATGAATGTGAAAACATGATGCTTGACAAAAATTAACAATGCCTGGTTTCCGAAGTTCTCAATTTTAAGGGTATGAGCAGTGCTACCGTTCAGAGAGAAGTTGGTAAAAAATAGGAGCGTATAAAAAGGGTTTTTTAGTACACAAATAAGGTCAGCCGAACTTTTCAGTCCAAAAACGCGCCCGTCCTCTCTCTGAGCCTATGACCTGAACATCAAAGTATGTATTGCAAACTAGATGAGCGACTGACTTGATTTCGTTTGCTATAAATCCCTCGCTCAAAACAAACGAAACTTACTCGATACATTTGCTGTTGTTTGACAGCCAATATGCTGTTAACGATGGCGCTCATGTTTCAGTTTCTTGTTTTTTTAGTTTTGTCTTTGTAAGTGCTCGTAGTTGCGACGCAGGGCACACGTTTTACAGGGGCCAAATGGCAACATCCCCAAAATAGCCCATTTTCAGCAAGAATTTGCCTTTGTGGGGCAAACTTGGTAGTAAAACATTTGTGAAGCAGCTACTGATTGGAAATCCAAACCTATCAATAGAACGTCTACTGCATTATCAACGACACAAGAGAACTCTGAAACACATGGTGTTATATTTACCTTTCGACACAGTCGTCCGAAAAATGTTTTGGACCAGTGCGTCGAAAGGTGAATATAGCACTTTGCGTTTCAGAATTCTTATGTTCTATTCCTTGCGGGCCTCGAAACTGCTTTTTATTGTCATTATCACGCAATAAAATGCAAATGTCAGGAAGTACATGTGTCGTTCTTTCTGGAAGACTCTATAGCACGAATCTGACAGGATGAGAAAAGACCTAATTTCTTACTCACGAAATGAGGAAGACAGTTTTGTTAACAGTTTAGACAAAAGCCCTGGACCAATACCATATCTTCCTTGACAGCGATGGACAATAAGCCGTACTCCAATATGTAGCTAAATTATTGCTAACTGGTAAAGATGTGATACATGTAACACTTGAGAACATCAAGAATTAGCGTAAGTTGTTGCGTCCCTGAATGAACAAGCCGGCTTTAACTTTAAAGAACGCTTATTCCCAATTTGCCAAATCCGTTCATGAAAGAAAAGAAACCACTAGCCATAATCCAAAGTATATTCAATTCGAAATAGCTTCAGTTTGGAATATTCTGTCATAGTGAATATGTCAGTTTTATTCAACACAAACTTTTCTTTTGAAACAACATATCTGCTAGTTTTGCTGTTTCCAAAACCGAGGTATTGCCATTCTAACAGGGCAACTTCCGGCAGCGTCCGCTACAACGTACGGCTGATAACAAAAGGTTTAGATAAATAATACAATTTAAAATTTTGTGGTAAGACAATGCATAAACTTGCCTTTGTTTTCAAACACATCACCTATAGTTGAATGCTGCCTTGTTGGCATAAAATTGCAAGCATTCAACTTCATGCTTCAAACAATAAAATTTCTCAAATCGAGAGGCAATCGGAGGTCTCCGCACTGAACTCTTAGCGTGACTTGTTGAAGGGTTTCGGAGAAATTGAAAATGTCGAAATGTAAAGAGATTTATATGACTGGATGGGAGCTTTTGCCATTCCACCACACTCTCATTGTAAACCTGGAATTTTCCAAGAAATCGTTACTCAAGAAATCCTCGGCACATCTTGCCCAAATCTTCACGGAGTACTAATTATGCCACGGCCCTTCACTCCGTGAACTCCTTCAGTTTTATTTGAAACTCGAAATTGGATTTATGCTAATTAGAAAAAATGCAAACAGTAAGATCAGCAAAGATTCTCATTACGTTTCAAAAGAACCCACAATATCTATATTATATGGTCCTATTATTCGATCAGACTAAATTATCTTGTAATCCAATGTTTCCCTTGTTTTCAAATGAATAAAGCACAACAGGTATAAAAGGAAAATAGAATTCCAGTAGAGAATTTGTAGCCGCCGCGGTACTAGCATCGTAAGCTGAAGTCTTTCGTGAAGGGACCAACTAGCAGATGAAAAAAGTGCTCTTACTCTGAGAGCGAACCGCCGATCTTGAGACGACAGAGAAGTTTAAAAGCCGGATAATAATGACGTAGTTGCTTACAAAGGGAAGATGAACAACTACTAACACTTACATAAAAAAATAGCTAACCATAATGCAACTTTGAAAATTAAGAGACAAAAGAAGGACTAAGCAGAAACTGCAATGGCCTTGATAATGCTAGGTAACCGCACCGCGCCAAAAGCCCGCGATGCCCGCATGGGGATGAGGCAACGTGAACTCGGTTTTAAAAAATAAAAAGCGTTATAACTCTATTGCAATTGCGTGGAAAGCCTATTGACTCAAAACCCCTTCGCTAACAAAGAACGAAACACGTGGAACGCAACCTACTTGATCAGGAGGAGATTTTCTCCTCTCTTTGATGCAACTACAAAAGGTTTCACAGTCAGGTATTTTACCGATTTTTTTTCTGAAATTTCCAGCGAGCAGCTTCAAAAACCTTCCAACAAAAAATGTTTTCCATCCATCAGTAAATTCGTTTAAGCAGTTTGTTTTGTCTTTAGTGTTAGATGTAGCCATATTTTTTGTGAAACTTTAAAATAGAAAGAACAAATTATTTACTTGGCGTGGTGATACACAAAGAACAAATTGGAAATTGGAAACCTGAAGCCAACGTGATGAGAAACGAAGGTCATTATGTTGGAGGTGAAAAAACATAATTGATTCAAATCGAAAACAACAAAATATTAGTTCGTTCTTGAATTTTATATAACAGATTTGAAAATCACGTTCTTTAAAGATGGATAAATTAAAGTGCATACTTACGTTTTTCATAGAACATATTAAAAGAGAGGCTCCACTCAGAAACCTGTGTATTTACACGTTCTTTTTTAAACGAACAACTTTATAAGAACAAGCTGAGGCTCATACTCTATAGCCAAATTTCGAATCCTGGGATAATCAAACTGAAAATCGTCTAAGGGAAAATGACTCGGTGAATCCATGATAAATCCGCGGGGATGAATTGATCAAAAGTGACACCCCGCCAAGCAGTTGGTTTTCCATTGCATGTATTGCAATACCTTTGGCTTAGTTTTTATTCGATTAAAACCACATGTAGAAATAAGAACTATTAAAGAACAATTTGAGACTCAAATCGCCAAAAAATTAAGAACAATGAGCCTCGACCAAATTTACTGGTTCTTATAAAAAAACGTGTACTCATATAGTTGGTTGAAGAGAAATGTAGTACATTCTTTTTAATCAAAACTGAAGAAACCGGTGTGAAGTAAGTTAAGTTCCCAACAAAATGTAAAGGTCACCCCGTTGGCTTCGATTGATACCAGTTTTCATTGCTTACGAAACTACCGACCTTAAATAATTCACTTTATCTTTATCCTGACGTATATGCATCTTAGCCAGGTAGTCTCCAAAGACAACATTGTCTTAGGAGATAACGTTTCTGCAGCGCCAGCCAGAAATTCTCACGCTCGAAACGGAGGTTATCTCGCGCATACATTCGACACTTTTTATAGTTCGACTTCAGTTTGCGAGTTATGACACAGACGTAGAAGTTTTCATGTGTACCGTAATTGGAAGACTTGAGCTGACAGAGGACTTTCTTTTTTTAATAGTATGTTCTAACAACAGGAAACATAATATTAAAAGAGAAGTTAGAAACGAAGTTTAAAGGTAAGAATTTAGGTTTCAGACAGGAAAATGAAGTTGTCCTGAAGTCGTGGACAATGGACAAGATTAACTAATACTGAGTGTTATTTGGAGATTTTCAAATCAAATTTGAACCAAACTAAACGAAAATTAATATAAAAGCGAAATATATTTTAAGTTGTTTTTCCTTTTTACCTTCAGCGGCGTCTTGCAGAAAACAGAGATTTTCTTGACTTTTTTGGCAATCGTGATAAACTAAAAACCAACAAATCTGCTAATGATCAAATGTAACAATCGAAGTTGGTTTTCAAAACTTTTCTAGAGAAAGCCGTTTTGTGATCTTTTAAGAAAGCAAGGACGGCTTTGGCGGCTTGAAGAAAATAATTGCTATAAAGTATGAATAACAGCTTAGTATAAATTATTAAGAAACTCCTTCAAAAACATCGTAGAGCAATAAGACTGCTGTCTATAAATAATTTAGCAAGATTATTTATACTTCGTTTTAGAAAACGGTTGAAGCCGGATAATAAAAAAAATACAAGCGCGGCCATTCTATGGGCATTAGTATTCTGGTAACTGAGGTCATTCTTTATTCTTCTACTTACCGGCGTCTCTGATGGTCGGCAAAAAAAGGTTCAAAGGGTATCTAGATTAGGTACTGCTTACGTAGTATGTGTAAAAACAATTATAGAGTGTTTAAGTATTTAAGTATATGTTTTCGAAATATAAGACTTTTCCGAGAACGCAAAATTATAACCGAGCTGGGTTTTTGTCAAGTGAAAACGTTAAAATTGTTTTACTGTGATATACGACTCGAGGACGAACAAGTCTCAGAAATGACACTCGACGATGAATGGTTGATGAAAACTGGATGACTCAAACACCTGCTGCTATTGCGTCCTCAAAACTTTGGGTCGGTCAAAGACGGCAAGCAGAAAAAGGAGGAAGGCCCCATGCAGATGGCGCCACCAAGATTAGTTTTAATACACATTTAAAAGCAACATGCAGGAGATCTTACTTAATCGCATAAAAACGTTTAATCTGTGTCAGTGTTGCAGAAGGCAAAACTTATTTTAGTGTTTCGGAAAGGTAGATTTCTTGTCACGTTTGGCGTTGTCAGATCGTACCCCGCCAAGCTACATTAGAAGATTATTAATCGCCAGACTTTTTAATTAAGTGCTTGCAGATTCAGTCTCGCCTGCGTAATTGTCTCTGATTTGTGAATTCATATGAAGATGGAGTTCCTAGTCTGCTAATCACTTTGAATATGGTTATTTCTGTAGTCTTTGAGGAGAATTAGGGGAGGGACCGATAGGATCCAGGCTCTGCCATTTTGTCGGCAATCTTGGAAACAATTTATAATTTTGACGCTCATGAATTCCAAAATGAACCAGGAAGAGTTTCTTTATTGCCACAGCTTACTGTTTTAAAGAGCCGTTTGATAGCTGCGTAAATAGAGTTCTCATTGGAATTCTTGTGAACGGAAATTAAACTTCCCAACCTGTTTCATTCGCCATCACATAGGTAAATACCTGTTGTAACTATGGTGTCATATAATCCAAACACTGATAAGTGTTAGGGCCATTACAATAAGTAAAAACGTGTCTTGTAGAGCCGAAACCAGTTGTAAAACTGCACACAAGATCCTCGTAGAAGCAGGCGTAGCTCAGTTGGTTAGTGCGCGGCCTTCGGAGCTAGAGGTTCGCGGTTCGATCCTCGGTGACTGCAACGTCTGTTTCGACTTTCTTCTACATGATCCGTATAGCTTTAGCTTTAAATACATGTAAAACGGAGCACTGCCAGAGGAACTGGGGTAAAGTACGCACCGAGGGCCACAAGTTTATCAGTTAATTTCAAACTGTCTTGTGTTACCCTCGTTAAATAAGGTCGTTTTACCTTTTTTACACATTTTACGCACGAAACGCATGCTCAATTTGTCATTTGTCATCAATTTCCGTAGCATTTTAGCTGTCAGTACATTTTAGCCGGAGTTAATTGTATTTACGTTCAGTATGCTTTTTTGTCGCGGGTTAAGAAGTGAGAGAAATAGGTTGTAAACAGATGTCATGCGTTTTCTTTTAAAGAAAGACACACGAGCTCGGATATATTGAATGCTTATTGAGGTAAACACGAAATGGCCGGACGAAACGATCTTCTTTGAAGTAGAGCACCTGTAAACCAACTTTTGGCGGCACAGCTTTGTCTTAACAAACTCTAAGGGGCTCACATCTCTTTTGTATGCAGAGAGATCTTCTCGTGTTTCGCCCGAAATGACGGCTTTGTACTCACAATTGAGTTCATTCAAATATCGCTCTTGAAAGTAGAAGTTTAAGATGATATCAGAGATTTTAGCTGCCCTCCAATGTCTGGAAATATTAGTTGTAAGAGAACTAACTAGGGCGGCCTCAGCCACGAGATGCACGCCTTGAAGCCCAGTGATCACGGTTTGTCATACAGGCGGAAAGCTCGGCAGTGTTGGCCGACCCGACATCTCTCTTGAGGATGCCAATGATGTTGGGGGTCTTCAGTCCTGGACGGCGCTTCCCGTGGGTTGGCTCCCACATAAGACAAGGTGGTGCGCAGGAAGCTCTTCGTGCCTTTGACTACGACCTGCAAGCCCGAGTCTCCTCCAAGAACTTGTCTGATGCCTTAGAGAGGTCACCATAGAGGTCACTATTTGCGATGTGGTTGCGCCAGTTATTATTTAGCACGACCCGTAATTAACATGCGGGTGTAGGAGCCGTCAAGCGAATTCTCAATGGAGACATTCATTGTCCAACACTCATTTCTGTACAGAAGTACAGCTTCCACCGTAGTGCAGGAGAACTTGAGCTTGAAGTCTCTTGAAATACTTGATCTCCAGACCATCTTCATGTAGTTTAAGGCTTTCCAAGCTAAAGCTTTACGGATCTTCATGTCTTGGGTGGCAGAGTTGACTCATGACTCTAGGTAATTCAAGTCGGTTACGTTTTCCAGGAACTGTCCGCTTTGGGTTTGTAGCGAAGGGTACAGAAGGTGTGTCGCACGTCATCACTTTGGTCTTCGGTTCGTTGGTTATTAGCCCGACTTGGTGACACTCTTCTTCTACATGTGTTAACAATTTCTGCCCCTGTGAGATGTTATTCGATAGCAAGGCGATGTCATCTGCAAAGTCGAGGTCTGTAAGTGCTATTCCTGGGTGCCTTCATGATCTCTGTGGCTGTAGCGTAAGGCAAAACTCTCTTTCTCTCCCATCGACGGCAATCCGAAGGGCATAGTCAAGGACCACTATGAACAAGAATAGAGCAAGCGTGTTCCCTTGGAGCACACCTGTAATAATCTCAAATTCATCATATGTTCCATCTACAGTAACAACTCTGGCCCTATTGTTGGTGTACATCGATCTAATGGCCGTAAGCATCGGCGATGGAATTCCATGTGCCTTCAGGATCTTGAGCATTTCGTTTCGCTTGGTCGAATCGAACGCCTTTCTGAAGTCTAAGAATGTTATAACTGCAGTAAGGTTGTTCTTTCGCAGCTCCTGAATTAAGGATGCGACGAATGGTTAGAATACGCTTTATTATGGCTCTGTCCTGCCTGAAACCTTTCTGGTTAAATCTAAGATGGCCTTCGCTTGGTGTACGGATGTTGTATGGTGCGAGCGAGGTTGGCACAGATAGTAAGATCTCTGACTGCTAACCAGGAGGTCCCGGGTTCAATCCCAGGCCTGGTCGAGGGTTGAACTTTGAGCAACCTTCTTTCGCCACACCGTCCGTGGACAGGGACGTTTGGCCGTTGGTCCAGTCTCTTAACGTTCTATTGAGGGACTTAAAAGAACCCATGCACATACTTGCCTGCTGCTATTGGGGAAACCTGTAGCAGTGTCCCTCTCCCTTCGGAGGAAAAAGCTAATAAAATAACATAAAGTAATTATGCGGTTGTGTATCATCTGATTGTAGATTTTAGCTCAGCATGACACAAGAAAGACTTATTCCTTGGTAATTATTAGTATTCTAAAGATTGCCTGACTTAGGAACTGGGATATTATTTGTGAGTGACCACTGATCAGGTTTGTAGTTATTCATCAATGACAGGTTGCACAGGTATAAGATGACGTCATCCAGGTCGTATAATTTGAAAACCTCTGGCGGGGTGTTATCTGGACCAGCACTTTTACCCCCATTTGAGGGATTTCTTGGCTGCCTTCTCGTAATCCGTCAGTCGTCAATGTCCAGGTCGTAGAGAATTTCGGCGGAATGTCTTACTCAGTGCCTGCTGTATCCTGCGTGGTAACCAGCAAATTTTGAAATGATTGAACCAATTAGAGAACACGTTCCTCTGGACCAGATCCAGCTGTTTGGCCCCTGGCAGATTTCATGCATTTGGCCGCTAATTTCATTTACGATTTTCCAGTCTTCGCTTTACTGCCCAGTTGATTGAGTCCGCTCGGTTCTAGCAGCTTTCTCCTCTAGATCATCCGCTATAAGCTGGTCATAGGTACTGTAAAGAGATTTTATTGCTTCATCTACGGCCCGACCGTTGTTCCTGCCTTCACAATCAGTTGTTGATTTGTAGCTATTTAAGCCTCTCCCTGGATCTCACGGTTGTGGGATGTCTTGATCGAAATGTTTTCCGCGACTCTACTTTCTTGGGAGCATATTTCTCCGTGACAGTTTCATTGGCGGCTATGATTTCCTGCTATCGTTCAGAGGTATCTTTGATCTGATGCTGTACTGCGCTTGGAGATCTTGGCTAGCTGCAAATAGCTTCCAGTCATTCTGATGTCGCTTTGTCTGGCACTTTGGGAACCGCAGGCTCAGACGAACCTTCATGCTCATCACCTGATGATCTGATCCCAGGCTTGAGAAGGAGCCGTACGCTTATGCATTTAAAACACTGTTTGCCACTTCTTTCTAACCAGTGTATAAACCAGCTGACGCTTTGCCCGAGTGGTGCGGTCTTCCAAGGTCCATAGCTCCAAGGTCCATCTCTTTCCGAGACGCTTCCGGAAAAAAGTGTTCACAGCCAGAAAGTTATTCTTCATGAGTAGTTCTGAGAGATGGTCACCATTTCTATTCGTTGACTCGTGGTATTGGAATCGGGCATCTTCTGGCCCTAAGCGTGCTTTGAAATCCCTGAGAATATAAAGGAAGTTGTGAGCTGGGTGTGTCATAAAATGCTGCGCGTGGAGTGTCGTAGAAATCCTCGGCTACTTTTTCATCGGATACATTTGTCGGAGAAAATGCAACTATGATAGTTGTTGCAAGTTACCGAAAAATACAGCCCGTAAAACACGGAGGGAGCTAGTAAGGTTTCGCATCACAGAAGGCATCCTTTGTCTTGCTGCACAAGAGGAGGCCAAGTCCTCCTGCTGAGGCTGCACTTCATTTCTCCACGCTGATGAGGTGACAAGATAGCGGTCCTCAGTCTTAAGGAATTCGAGTGGCAGTTGGTGGATAATACTGTGTTTCTGGACTCGAAAAATAGCGACATCGCATGAGCTGGAACAGTGAGCAGGCTCCCATGGTTTCGAAATAGCTTTGTACATGTCGTATCTTGTTTCTCGCCCACTCCCAGGACTAGAAGTATAGAATTTGTGATACTTGAATTCTTCATGGTGTGTAGTTTTACAACACGAAATATGAGACTTTGGTCGGTCGCAACTCCTCAGCCAGGCCTGCTCGATGGCTCTTGTCTCACAATAAGAACGTCCGCCCTTTGACAGGTCTTGTTTTTATTGGTGGGGGAGTCGGTTTAGCCGCCGTTTTCCCGACCGTGTGGCAGGTTGTACTGGCGTACTTGTTACCAGTAGCAGAGCAATCTCTGACCTGACCTGGAGAGAATGTTATAAGAGAGAAAATAAGGAATATACATCGTTGCTCCTGATATTTTTCTTTACTTATGGAAAAACACGTGCTGTTTTCCTATTAAGTACACCTTAGCCGTTGTAATGTCTGGGCTAGTCTTGGTCAGTTTTTGTGATTGTATTTATTTTTATGAAATTATTTTCGAAACGGCATTCAGACGTGATGTGGTGTTATTATGAAAACCGGCGTTAGTGAGCAGATGTCTTTTAGTACTAAGCAGTAAGGGCCCTGTATGTAACACCAATTCACTGGGGGATGATTCTTTTAGGATCTTGTGGCGTCTTGGGGCTAGGTTTATTTGAAACAACCAATAAAACATGGTCCGTTTTCTTAGAAAGTGTAATTTTTTTAAGGAAGCAAAACGAAATTTGCACATTTTTACACTGATAAGTGATCACTTATAGAAGAACAATTCATTCTTCTACACAGTTTCTCATATTTAGAATCAATTAACTACCTGTTGCAGCGGCCAAATCATCTCCAACAGTGTCTCAGTTTTGTCCAAACTCGGAACTGATTTGGGATTTGTGGAGACATAAACGTCGATACACAAATGGTCTCGTTATTAGTTCTGAATTACAACCAGGGTTTGCAGGTCGGTCAGTTCGCTCTCCCTCAGGCTAAAGCAATGACCCAGAATGGATTACAAACGAAACAAAAGAGAAAAACAAGCCTAATTTGTTTCAGTAGACGTCAGAGTCTTTAATATAGCCATACCAGCTGCTTAACCCTTTCGGCTCCAGCCAGTTTATGAGTATGTAAATTCTCCTTAAATTATCCACACAAAATAAGTTTTTTCTCGTAATGAGTATAAAGCTACTGATCATACAGATGAAGAACGAAATTCTCCAAACCTGTTTACAAAAAAACTACAGAGGCAGTTGAGGAGAGTTCAGCAATACGCCATTTGGCGTATTTTAGGCTAAAAAGGTTAAATATCATATTTTTGTTCACTATATTTTACAAACGGTAACAAAATTGAGTATTAAACCAGTTTTTTTAGATTAAATTTCGCGGTAAGAATTGTAGAATAATATCATTTGTCATACTACACTCAGTAATTACTAATAATTGGATTGATGTTAAAAATAATTTCGTGTTTTTCATGGTCAGTCCTCTTAATCGGATAACTGAAATATTTTGTATTCCACTGTAGTCCTTCAGTTAAAATGTCATTTTGATGACGTCATCAACCACAGTTTTCTGTATTTCAAAACTGGTTCAATGATTTGAGCAAATTCAATCTCTCTAGCAGTCCTTATAGATCAGTCTTTTGTATTATTTCATTGCCCCGAGCGAAAAATTGTAACTATAACTAGAATAACTGAAATTATTTTATAGTCTCGTATTCTTATGGTCGAAGATGAGTGTTTCGAATAATTTAAGACTGTAGTTTTGCCTTTGCAATTGAGTAGATTTTTGTTTGTTTTTGAATTACACGTTCGTTACAGCTCCTGGACGAAATGGGGTAAACTGAATAAGTCTTGACTAATCGAAAAATTGATATGAAAATGAACAAAGTACTTCAAATTCCGTGGTTTGTGTTAGGGAGTTCAACAGATACAAGCCCAATCTTGGTCAAGTTTAAACATAGGCCCAAGACCAAGTATTCTCTTTATACAATATAGAGCAATATTTAGGGAGGTGCAACGGAGCCTAAAATCGTTTGAGCTTGTTTCAGCCATTGTCTACTTGCCAAACACGTTTTCAGCGTGTAATCAAGATGGAGTCTGTACGAAGTCGTTTTTTTAACCCTCACGAGGTCATTTCCCATTCAACGCCCTCCAGCTAATTATTTCGAAGTCATTTCTCTAATTAGTTCCCTGCTGAGATGTCGGACAGTACTTGCTTAGAGTAGCTTTGTTTTGATTTGCTTTCCCAAGTATTTTGATTGTTGATGTGAGTTTAGTTTCTACCTGAGCTCTTAACGTTGACCTTGATACTCGAGCCTCAAACTTTATCATTTCAAGCAAGGTTCAATATCTAGCTGGTGTTTGTACTATATCAGTACTTGAGTTAACTGCTTTCTCTCGCGTAAACAGCACCAGATTCAATTAAAGAATAACTTCCAAGCTCTTTGTTTGTTCCACAGTTAGCTACAGTTCTCAGTCGCTGGGATCAGATTAGCTGTTTGTGAGCTTTCCGTGTGCGACAACTATTTGTACAGTAATACACTTACCTTGAACAAGGCGCCGAGCAGTTGGTCCCTCAACTTGAGGTAAGACAATTGTAATGACGAATGATCTGAGTTGAACGTTTTTTAATTCGCTGATACTTGCTAATCATAGGTTTTAAGTTCGTATAAAAGTTTTAATAATCGTTGACGAACGTGTAACTGTTTGTCTGTTGCGAGGAAGAACTTCAAATTGTGAATTTGTAGCAAATAGTCTGTAAAGATATTGAGTAATAAGTATTTGTTTTATAGTGGTTCCTCTAGGGCCTTTGTTTTTTGATAGCTGCATGTCTGCAAACCGCCCGAAGGTCCCACAAGTTATAAATAAACTCTCGTGCGTACTTACATCTGGCGGTGTAGAAAGCCGTTGGGCATTACTGTGATTCGGTGGCACTAATCTTTCTATTTTTGCTTACCTATGTCTTTCTATAATTCCTACAAAGGCTTTGATTGGGGCCATGGATACCCCCGTGTTCCCTTCTACTTTTGCTTTGCCATTATTGCACTGGACTTTTGCTACGTAATAGTTATCACTAAATTGATCTTTTTTGTAAAATACTTCAAGAAAATCAAATAATCTTTATTATACAAATGTTAAACTGAGAACATATAAATGACTGATTTCACATGCGTTCAAAATAAGAAAAAGGTATCGAATCTAACAAATGATTCTATTAAGGTATTTTTGAAATTAAACAACTTGTTTAAATTGTTAATAAAGCAATGAAACCGTGCAGTGTATAATAGTTCTTTTTAGTTACCTTGGTCTGTACAACAGTGCCTGCATGTATTGTTTGTAATATCTGTATTGTTAGGGAACAACTCATTAAGAACAAATGAATGTATAAATGTATAAAATTAAATAGACACCTACTGATAAAACACACAGTCCATAAGGGCGTACTTTGTAACAAAATTTGTAGGTCGCAGAAGATCAGCCAGAGCTGTAATGTCTCGGTAATCTTCCATAATTTCCTGTACCCGCTGATGATTGTTGAATGGTTAAACTGTTTGTGACTGACAACTTCTGAGTTGAAACATTAGCATAGTTAGACAAGTCTGCTTTAGCTGAAACTCCTTCTGGCTCAAGCTGTAATCCAGTCATGAATTATAATTGGGTGACGTCATCACTTATAAATCATACAAGTTAAAGACTGAATCACAAAACGGGGTTTTCTGACAAAACCTCTTAATTTTTTTCTGTTCTATTTTGTTCTTTTCTATTTTCCTATTTGAGGCTATAAATGCATGTTTTTTACTAAGTTCAAGGACATTTGCTGCAAACTTGCAAAAATAAATTTTTAAAAAAATCCGAGATGGCGGACATGTTGTCAAATGACTGTTGCCATAGCAACAGTTTTTAATTTTAACTTGGTTGTTGTTATGGAAAGTTGGTAGCTAATTCCAAGCTGCTCACATGCCAAAGCTCGATCTTTTATGTGCAACCATTTGGAAAATCACGGGGGAGTTCCTATTTCCCCTCGCCCCATCAGTTTCCTCGGTCGGGCTGTTTTTTTAGTAAAAATAGCTTGGCCGTTCTTGGAATACAACGTACGCGTTCATAGAACTCTATGCAGCTAACTTAGCTTTCATTAAAAGCGATGCTTCTACACAGGCAGCCCAAGCTGTAAGTTTATTGTTGGAGGTTTTGCGGTCATATTCAGTAGACTTCGTATGGGAAATGAAACAAGTTTCACGACATCGTAAAAATTTGATACAGAACACACAAGTAAAGTCAGAACACCATGTTAGTTTTTGATAAAGATTTTATGAACATATCTGTACAGCCGGATGGCCAACACTACCTTAAATCAGCCGTTCAGTCGTTTAGCCTCGTAATTTGAGTATATAGAGGCCAGAAATACAGATTTAGCAAAAAGTCGATCTGTTTATACTTTGCGTGTGAGCCGTAAATAAACTTGAGCCACTCTCTTTTCAAATGGATGCTGGTGCTCAATATTGACATAATATTAAATGGGAATTAGAATATTCAATAGATGTTAACTTTGTCAGTCGATTGTGAGTGGCTCCACCGTTTATATATTTGTACATTTGATTGAACTGTGAGTAAAAGAGCCCATCCTTGTAATAAAGCATTCGCTCAACAGACTGGCTTTAGAATAAATGCAATTTTTTTCAGTCGATTGCAAAAGGCTTCGCTATGTTCGATTGAGCCGTGGCTTCTGAGTAAACCGAGTAAAAGAGCCATTTTTAGTTTGCAAACAACACCGAGAAGTTATAGCCGTTGAACTTTGCTATAGTTTTATAGCAAATTTACCGGATGTAATGACCTGTGTTCCGTAATGTACTGACGAAAACGTTTTAGTTGTTACTTTTTGACCTTCATAGTTAGTATTTCTCAGCACTCTCATTATCATTGTTAACTTCTAGTAATAAAATTGACTCTTAAAAACGCTGACAAACCAGAAAACAAGCTCTGTTTACATGTGTTTTTTCATTTTAAAAGAAAACACGTCTTTTAAGTTTATCAAGAGTGTTGAGTGCATCAACGATCTTAAACCTTTTTTCTGTTCAGCCAAGCTGATAATGCCAGTGGTCAGGAGTTTCATGATTTTAGGCCTAGGCTAGGCCAGACTGGTTGACGGCCGACTGATCGGTTATTCATCCCAATTTCTTTTAGCCAGTTGTCAACAAATCGCTGATTTAATTAAATCCTGCTCGAATAACTGCTGTGAAATGAAGATAAATAACAATTTAACAAAAGAATTGACGTCAGTTTCTCAAATATAATCTGTTCGCTTAAAGGAAGTTTCATTTTCTTCGTTTATTTTTCCAATAATCAAATAACCGACAGTTGGAACAAGGGAATACATTCTGTGTAACGCGCCCAGAATAAAGCAATATAAGAAACGTTGGAATAATAAACAGTTTGGATGAACCTGGCTAAAAGAAATCGAATTCGTAAACAAGAAGTTCAACATTACAGTCGGGTGACTGTGGTTAATTTTAGCGCATAACAGTTTTTAGTCTGCTTGTCATATTTTTAATCATATGCATTAGTATTTACCGTGCTTGGCTTGTCATCTTTAATTTTAAAACATTTTCTCTCTTTTTGAGTGCTTTGTGGTCTTCGTGTTTCCGATGCTAACTTTAAAACGAAGTCACGCGCTGTTTGGTTTCTTGTCAGGTATCAAAGTGATGGTCAGTGTTGCCTAACCACAAAAGATCTTCTGGATGTGAACGAACACTGACTCAGATATGCGGTCTATTTCTTTCTGGGCTCATAGAATTTTCCTTACGAGCACAAAATTAGAGCGATGGTGAGTCTTTTGATACCACTTAGTTTGCTCTTCGATTGGTAATGTATATATCAATCTTGTTTGTGTAGCCATCAGACTTTTCACAAAGGGAATTTCAGGTCATATTTTAGAAGACTTGTAAGTTTAAAGTGGTTCTTTTCGGAATATACATTCAAAACTAGAAGTTATGTAATATAAGTTTATAGAAAACTCGCCAAGTGCAGAAAACAACTCCTATGTATTATAAACGTCTGATTTATACGATTGTTTTTCAGAACGTTTGTCAATTGAACGTGAAAAGAAATCGATTCCACGAGATTCGGTTAAAGTAATTCCACAAATATCCAAATGACGCTTAAAAGTTCAGTTTTACTTTCATATAGATATACTGAAGAGTTCAAAAAATGGAGCAGTTCCACAGTGCAAACAGTAACTTTAGTCAGTTCTCAGTTTAAAAAGTATTAAAGTCTATAGTGCCGGGTTGTTTTTCAACAAAACAAAAGCTGTAATCACATTAAACAGAGCTGATGACCGGCTGATTAAAGTTTAGCAACGTTTGAAACGAGAATTTGGGAAACCAGTCTTTTCATCTCGATAGGAAATAAACCTGCATCTCTTACCCTATTCAGTTAAATTTTCCCATTTTGTTTCGGGTTACAGTACGGAAAGAAGGGAGCTATATGGTAGCCAGTGTGTCCTATTTTTCGCTTTAAAATATTCTTGAGAAAAGCGTTTTGAAGGTTTTCAAGGTTAATAGTGCGATTCGTGTGTCTAAAATATTTCGAAATAGTTCCTTACCCAGCAAGAAAGTATTTTCTTTTGGTTTACCAACAATCAGCGATTGCTTTTAGGCAACATTAAGACGTTCTTCATTTGTCAATACTGACATCCAATCTCTCTGCATAACAGTTCTAAACATACGCCATTTCGCCATGAAATGATAAGTAGGTGAACTTTTACTTTTAATTAACTTTTATCAAGACAAAATAACCTCCGTACATTTCCTTGAACAGTTGTGTGAAGTAGTTTTGCAAACGATAGGAAACAAATCTTGATTATGAAAAAGTTGAAGCTGCTACTGATTAATTTTGTAAATCTATACCACTTTGGTCAGTTGTCACCAGTCAAAACGTAAGAATAAAAATTTAACTTCAGTATTAAAAGAAGGACATTTTTGTATAAAATAAAAACAAAGGGATTGCACAGCCGGAGCGTTATTACACAAACCAAGGTACTTTTGATACACATCGAGAAAATAGATACAAAAGTTGCCACCCTAAACGAAAAATTTGGAAGCAAAACTAAGCGACCAACTGAAAAAAAGCAACATTGCAATCTTTTTCGTTATTATCTTAATATTTTGAAGTAAGGCCGAGGAAGACAAAGGGCCGAACTTTTCAAAGAATATACCATGCAAAGTCTAGCCTTAGGCTGAGCTAAAGAAACCACTTTTATTTTCTATGTATTTGTAATATGTTAGGATCTCTTGGTACAATGTAAAATAACTTTTAATTACATGCATTATGGTTGCTGCCAATAAATATTTTTCAAACTAGGAACCCGCTTTTTTCTTAGTGCCACGGAAATAAAGACATCATTAGATACGGAAAATCATACAATATTGTACAATACAATATTTTGTCTAAATATACCTTCAGGCGGCTCTTCAAAATGAAAGGCAGTTTTAGGATTTTAATTTAATTTTGTCTTTAAAAAACACATAGAAGAAACATTTTAGGCCGGATTTTTTAGAAGGGTTTACAGAAATGATAAATTTTTGCGAAACTATACTATGAGAAATTCGTTTGTTGTTATTCCTAAAATAATCGTCTGTCGTCGATAGAAAACATTCCAAATTTTTCAGCAATAAAAACAACACTATAAACTTTCAGTCATCCTGGCCAGTCGAATACTTATAAATTATTAACACAGTTTCTAACCAAGAAATAAAAACTTTTATTCAGTTTAGTCTAATGTGCTTTCAGATGACTAATGCAGGTGCCTCTAGAATGTAATTTGAAACGAGAGCGCAAACGTGTCGATGTTTAGAAACGAGCATTTACATAGAAAAATAGAAATACGTACACTTTGATAGAGTGTTAGCAAATCGTGGAAACATAGCTTTTAGATAAACCAATGGCCAATTATGGTACTCGTGAACGGTAATGCTTTACAGGGGACAAAGACTATTATCTCAAAGTGTCTGTCATAAACCATTTTTTATAAAAAGTTCATTCACTATTCAATATATATAAATGTGTATATATACAGAGTAATTGGAAATTGCAGTTCACGCCTGCTATTAAAAACTCTCATTACAAAAATCTTTTGGCCTTCGGCCATCAGTTTAAAACTAAACATTTTTTTTTATTTTTTAAAGATTTTAAACTTATTTAAAGCTATTGACTTTAATACACTGGAAAAGCTTGGAATCTTTGGAACCTCATTGGCTGGCAAAGTCGTTGGCTGACGGTGGGCCTTTTACATTTGACTTTCACACAAAAAATGTGTGTGTGTGTGTGTTTTGTGTATGTATATATATATATATATAAATATCTCCGCCAGTTATATGTGTGTACATATATATAAAGATTACCGGCAGAATGCTGTAAACTTTTATCACTACACCGATGAAGGTCGACTTGACCGAAATATTTGTAGTAAAGGGAGCCAAGGAGTTGCAAGTCGTCCGTCCCTCATTTATCCACAAAATTCGAGTTCTTGACGCGACAAGCAATCTGTTACCAAGACATCCTCCTTGCCTAAACAACCTTGATGGGAAAACCAACTGCTTCCATTACCACAAACTATAGTTATATAGTTTAAAAACAAAAAGACGACGGGCTTCCAGAACCCTTTAATGCGTATAAAAACAAATATTTCGGTTGTTCGACCTCAACACAGTGTTTTGAAACACTTACCACGACATTCTAACAGTCTATATATAATATTTACTCACAAGTTTCTATATATTTCTAGAAATCACCTTTAAAAGTGGAACAACTTGAATAGAAATCATTTTAAACTCAGACCAGTACTTATCAATTATTAGTACGTTTTGTCGCCAAGAAAGGGAAACCATTATTGATTTTAGTGTTGTTATATCAAGTAGATAATCTGTAAATTGTAATTTGAAACTCTTAGTAGTACGTTAGAAATTTGCATTAAAAAAATAAGATAACAAGTTGATAGATTAAGGTAAATTAGGGATTATGTAGCGAAACGTGAATTTTTAAACGCCTGTGTGTTTGTGTATTTATGCATAAATAGTATATTTCTATATATATATCTTCTAAAAATCGCATTAAAAAGTTTTCTCCAAATAAATGGAACCATTTTAAACTTAGACGAATACTTATAAATTATTAGTATGTTATGTGGCTTTGTAAGAAAGGAAAACCATTATTCATCTTAGTCTGGTTATATCAAGCAGATAATCTCTAGATTGTAATTTGAAACTCTTAATGTCACATTAAAAATTTGCATTAAAAAATTTAGATAGCAAGTTTACCGATTAGGGGATTATGTAGCGAATCATGAAACCAGAGCTAATACTGGCAAGCTTAGGTCCAACTATATGACAATTGTGTACAGTAATGCACGTTCAGCCAGTATCATATTTTTAGATATGCACCTCCTTTCAAACATGTTTCAAAGCTTTTGCCAAATAAAATAATGCTTCTGTCAGACATTGTGGCCGGTTGAATACTCATGCACTATTGATAGGTTTTGTACTCGGTTTAGTCTTATGCTTTGCCAGATAACAAAGAACGTCTAAAGATTAATGCATATTTTATGGAAAACAAAAGAATGAAATATTGTTTGAAGTATTGCCTACCATGCATACAACTGAACAGGTTTTTCCAATTTGGAGCTGGAACTGATTACTGGATTTTTTGTTTTTCAATTTGGGATAACGTTTCAAAGACTGACAAAACTGAATGGGCGAAGTTCGTGTGAATGACCTTAGTATTTTTGTGGCGATTTTTGCGACGATACTAGCTCATTGGCTAGGATACCGAGAAGGCAGTTCTCAAATTTGACATGTGTTAACAGGTACAGTTCAGAGCATGAATAAAACCCCCACTTTTTTTATTTTATGAAAATAAGCAGTGCGAAAATCAGCCAAAAGGCTTAAATTGAGACTATTTTCAGTTTTTTCCTCAAGAGTTCAAATTTTTATTGTTGGTGATGCAGCATTATCCGTGTGGAGACAATTGTGAAAATGCTCATATTCGTAAATTACACCGAGTCAACCGGTTGTCATGTGCTTGTTGTTGCCTTGCGTCGCCGGTTAAGTTGTAGTCAGAATTCGAAAAGTATTGCAGCTGGGCGATGTTGGTCGTGCCTGTGTCTATGTCTGTGTTAGTGTTTGTGGTTATGTCCGTGTCTGTACCCTTGGCTGTTCGTTTCTGTGTGTTTGTGTGAGTGTGTCTGAAAGTTTGTCAGTCTAATGCATAAGCCGAGTGATAATGTTCTTCAACTTTCATCCAAGCATAAACCGCAAAGTTCTTAATGATATACTGACTCCGGTTCAAATCATTTCCATACAAACGTCTTTCGAAAAGTTCTGTTACGGAAGAAAAGTGTAATTTTGTAACTAATCCCGTACGACAATGCTGATCGTCTTGTTTAACGCTTTCTTGCGTTCTCACAAAGCTTATCCGAAGTGATACAAACTTTTGAAACAGTTTTGAATCGGGAAGATTTCCGATCATATCCGAAAACTAAACGTTCATAAAACATTTGTCCCGAAACGTTTGGCGTTTTTCTGAAGACTTCTAAAGATTCCCCAAAACTGTTGTTGCCTGATCGTTTTGAAAAAAGATGTTCCAAAACATTTTTGGTACAGTTTCCGAACTTTAGTGAGTAACGAAATCTCGTGCAGGCGACTACGAGAAAGTTACTTTCCATAGACATAAAGCAGCGGCATCATCTAACTAGCAAAAACAGCTGTTGCAACTAAACACTGCAGTACAGGGAAAAAAATTCGGGTTTGTGGGTAAATGTCAATATCGGTCGCCATCGTTTTTGGTATGGTCAATTCCAAGTTGTCTACAGTAACAACTGTCACGGTTAATTCAAACGGGGCTTCAGGTCTATGTTTTAAAAATCAAATTTTCCCTACATTGTAGGAACTGCTGTTCTACAGAGCTAGATTACTGACTTGTTTTTCATAACAGGCAGCTGTCGAAGTACGACTGGAAGTTTGTTTTAATTTAAATCCAGACGACTTTTCAAAGTAGTTTTAATCAAGCGCTCAACTACGGAAATAATGACCTCCTTGTTAAAATCGCGTCTTCTTTAAAAATTTAATTAGTTGCACCTTGTTTTACTATCTGAATCAACTCGTCTGTATTTAACAAGTTTCCCTTTCTTGTTTTTGAATT